>OZ021722.1:14261800-14321800 GCA_963978545.1 Linyphia triangularis | reverse complement strand
ATTTAGTAAGCACTATATTTATTAATATAAAATATTTAGAAAATAATTTTAAGCTAATTTAAAATATTTAGAAAATAATATTAAGCTAATTTAAAATATTTAGAAATTAATATTAAGCTAATATAAAAATTACAACCAATTTTTTTCACTCGAATATTCAATATTTAATATCATTTTTTCCGTTTTTCCCCATTCTTGGAAATGAATAGGACATATACTATTTTTACTTTAAAAATTTATATGATAGTATCGAAAAAAAATTTAAAAGCTAGAAAATATTTAAAATGTTCCCAACATCTTCAGTCTGCTTTGTCAGAATCACTATTGTTACATTTATTCTAAAAGGCTATTTCATGTGAAATAACAACCTCAGAAAACTATTCAATTGAAGTTACATTCCATTGATGTCTATTAGTTTCTTCCTTTATTTAACACCATATTAAGGGGACTTGGTATCCCTCAAACTTTAAGCCTGAAAAATTTTAATTTTTGCATATTTGGAAGTATTACTAAGTAAAAACTAAATGTTATTAATAAAAAAGTTGACATAAGGCCATAAATTTTCAAAATTTTAAAATTAAAAAAAAACAAAAAATTCATCAAACTTCAAATTCTATCTTCTTTTTCATTTTTACTTTCAATTACCCATTTGTGTTATGCATATTGTAATAAAAGTATAGCATTCGGTCCGAATTGCATTTCTCTACGTTTTGAAACACCCTGATTTCAAAAAAGTGATCTAGAAAAAAAGTATGTCTGTATGTGTGTCTGTGGTCAGCATAACTCCTGAAAAAATTGACCTACGATGTTCCAAATTGGTGATCAGGTTGGTGATGGCCCAAGGACCTACCATTAAGGTTTTCGTCAAAATCGCGTTTGCTCATAAGGTAGCTGCCATGAAAAAATCATGTTTTTCAATGATTGCTAAAAAACGGCTCCAACGATTTTGATAAAAATCGCTGTGCTAATGCCTTTCAAGGTGTTCTAAACATCCCTACCTCCCAAATTCCTGTAAAAATGCTTTAATGGCGTAAAAAGTTGAATGAATGCCCTCAACACAGAGTTCTCTTTCCTTGAGCATACCTCCTCAACGATCGTTTTTTCTTCTCCTCCATTTTCGTTTATAAAAAAGGATAATATATTTATCCTATAAGGATCCTAAAGGGATAATATATATCCTATAAGGATTATCCAAAAGTATATCGCTAAAATCGCCATTTTGGCGGATTTTTTTTCTTAAGACCTATACTAGAATCATCACCAAACAAATCGCCTAACTGTCCATATCTTCTAAATGTATGATGAAAATATACAAATGGTAAATGACACAAATCCACGTCAGTATTATAGGTTGTTTTCAGACTATCTGGCGCCGTCAGCATCACGAGGGCTATAATGCGCCGAAACATTCGTCATTAGACAAGCCAACATACATTTACAAACATCCATGCCTAATACGGGACTCGAACCTGCAACCTTGTGGTTTAGAAGCTAGCACGCTAACCACTATACCGTTTGGTCGGCATCAGTATTATAGGGTAATTGAAAGTTGTACGATATTCCACACGCCTAGTTCAATATTTGTTCCAGATTTTTTTGAAAAAATGTTTCTAGTAATATACTTTAACTTTTTAAGCATAGGATTTAGAAAAAGTACAATAGTTTTCGAGAAAAACGATAATTACTATACCTATAGGTAAAAAAAGCGTATAAAAACGGGTATTTTTCAGCATTTAAATTTGTAATAAAAAGCATTTATTTTATTCAAAAATTCATGCCTGTTTTTATCAAATAGATATCAAGAATGACTCACAAAAAATTTCAAGTCATTCCATTCATATCTGCTGAAGTTTTAGCATTTTGAGTATAGTGGGAATTTAAAAAATCGCGACCTGAGAAAAATGCGTTCGTAACATCAAAAGAGCTATTGCTGCTAAATTCTCCATTAAAATATAGTTTTTCTGCATTTGCAATTATCGGATCAGCTCCAAAACTTGCCAGAATACGGAGATGGTTTCAAAGACTATAAAGACGCAAAAAATAGTAAATTGATATTTTTATTATTTTTTGTGAAAACAAGGGTTGCCAAGTCCCCTTAATTTGTAATAAATATATTGAGAATAGTATCGGAATAAAAAGGTATACTGAAAAGGAACTGAATACCATACCGTTCTGACAAATCGATTTCGTATAAATTAGAAAATTTATCGGATTCTAAATACAGTCAAAAAATCCCACTAAACTACAAATAATTGCATATGCTTGAAAGAACAATTAAAGGTATTATAAGAAGCTGTAATTGATCGTTTTAAGTGCTTATTTATAAACAGTAGTAAAAAAAAAAACATTTTTAAGAAAATCGAAGCATTACGGAAATATGAGCATTCACAATCAAGTTTTCTTCCTGACTAAATAAAAAGTTAAGATAACAACCTCAACTTTCTACTCTCCATAAGTAGTACCTGGCAAAGTATAATTAGAAAATTAATATTGTCCAATTTTCCCTCTTAGAGTTCCCCTATCCAATGATTGTTACTTTCTAAAAGGCAAAATAATAACTTTAATAGAGAATACTTATTTTTGTGTTTCGAAAACAGCAATTTACAATTCCTGCATTTTTTTAAAAATGAGTGAAATTAGTTTATATTTATGAAGAATTTCTTCTGGTTCTTAATATTCAAACAAACGCTTTAAAAAAATAAAAAAATAAATTGTTATTTAAATATTAAGAAAAGAAGATGCCCAAAACAGTGCCAAAACCAGTGTGATAAAAAAACTTCGGTAGAGCTGTGACGTCATGACATTCTTCCGTACTCTATGGTTTCTGCCAAATAGTTGGCGTTGGTAAACACTAACCATATCCCGTACAGGTTGGCGCGATTTGCGAGAAACTTGCAAAACTGGTTTCCACTTCTCGTTTCAAGTCAAGTTGTTTCATATGAAAAGTGACGTCACATTAAACTCGAGCCAAATAAATCGTTTTCTCGCCAAAGTCTAAATGGTGAACTCAGGTTACAAATTTAAAAAAAAAGAAGCGCAATGAGCAGAAATTTTTGTATATATGACCTTTTTGAAACATTTAGAATTGAATAAAAAAGAATTTAAAAATGCGTGAATTGTCCATTCTTATGTATCTCTAATTTTTATTTTAAAATTACAGAATAGGTAAAATAATTTTTTATTACATTTTAACGTAATTAGAAGATGCCTCTTCTATTTTAAACGAGATGGTTTGAAGTGGGAAAGGTGCAATTACATTAAAAAACGTTAACTTTTAGTCATAACGTGTTTTTTTTTTTTATCATTTTTATTATTATTTTCATTTTTATGGAAAACGTATGCAAATGCAAAACTATTGTTAAACAAATTCAATGGAAATTAAATGGAGACTCATGTTTGAAATGTCAGTTGTTTTTATACATAATTTGGAAAAAGTTATGTTTATATAGATTCAGTATACTATTCTTCCTTAATCATAAATTTTTTACTAGTAATAATAACTTTACAGTTTAAAATATCATACTTTTTTCATAACCAATAGTTGCACTATCCTTATAGGAATGGGATACTTTGACAACACAAAGAGATTTTATTTTATTTAAATTCTGAAAGAAAAATGTTGGATTCCTTCCACAAATAAACAGAGGATAAAAGTAAACTGCTGTTAATTAGATTTAAAACAATAAATGTTTGAACGGAGACTGCTATTACAGTTTGCCAAAAGCTACAATTTCGTTTTGTCTTAAATGTATAATATACATTCATCTTTCTATAAGAACAAAGGAATTTATTCAAATAATAGAGCTATTTTTAATTGACAAATAGTTGTATACTAACATAGAACACAAAGAAGTGAACGTTACTGCAAGCATTTGAAAGTTAATTTGATTTATGCATATGAGAAACTAGGAACGTGCTTATTTTGACATAAGATTATTTAACTAATAAAACGCTTGCTTAAATTTTTCTATTTTACTAACTTCATTAGTAATACTGTAACAAAACACGACAATCGATTTAACTATTTTCAAAAGTACAATAAATAATTATTTCAATTTTAATTTTTTTTTTAAGATTAATTTTCTAACTTTGATGCACTTTCTCATTTTATCGTGAAGTATATAAAGAAACTCATGCCCTGAGGGAGTTTTTAAATGCAAAAGAATGCATTTCTTTTTTCTAAATGCCAACACTTGATTTAGAGTTCAACTTCCTTAGTATATAGGATAGAAATTGTATTTCAAGAAGACTTTTATGTGTTTTCCTTTCCATATTGTTACAAATATCGTCTGTATAAAATTGTAAATTATGATGAATTCCTTTTAAAGTTATACTTTATCTCATTTTATTCTGTATAAAAATGAAAATAGTAACGTATTTATTTTAATATTCTATTTTATATTAATTTAATTTGTAAACAGAGATAATATAGGTTAGAAAAAGGTGACAACAACTAAATCATTTGAGAAATTTCGAGTCATTTCGATCAGGCGATTGGTCGGCTGGATTTTGCTAGAAATTTCTGCCGTGACACTATAGAGACGAAAAATGAAATTGAGTTCAGTTCAGTCAAGAATCGTTTGCTGGATTTTTTGTTTACAATCTGAGCCTGAACTAACGCTGTGTTCGAAGTTTTATGTACCGAAGCTTGAATTGAAACTTAATAGCAATGGTACTGTTGTTCGAAGAAGTTTTATGAGCTTTCGAAGAAAGAATAAATTATAGTTTTTATTTAGTAAAAACTGCGTCAAATCTTTTCTCTGAGAAAAATTCATGACAATATCATATGGCAGAAAATCAGAAGCACACTAAAATTGCTATATTCAAAAAGTTATGTAAAACTCCACCATCACGTTTACCAGTTTGTTATTCCATTTCTGAAAACTGATATTATACTTGTTTTCTTTACCGATCCTATCTAATATAACTAAACTGCATAAAAGAGAACCGATATAAAGTGTATTACTTAAAACTTATATCAGACTAATTCTTTTTGTTTAACGGGTATTTTGTGAACATAATTTAAAATAAAATTTAAAAAAAAAAATGAATTCGCTCATACTATTTAATATAGTTAAATTGCTGCACTCAGAAAAGCAGAATGTCTTCGAAAGTCAAAATTGTAATGGTCTTAAAACATTACTGAAATAGAAAAGTATTACAATTTCTGGCTATTGAAATTTTCAACAAAGCAGTTCCTCGAAGCCTCGAAGTTTTTTTTCTTTTTTTTTTCTTCTTTTTTTTTTTCCCCCCTCCTTTAGTTAAAGTCTATTGTACTTACTGCTGGAAGAATAAATATCTTCCTCTTATTCTAAGCTAAAGATAAAGATGATATTTTTTTTTATTATATTTGAATTGTACTAAGCAGTTTCTAAAGTACAAAAGAATTTTCGGCAGACGTCATAAGAACATAATGTCACCATTTCCTTGACCTCTACATAACAAAAGAAATAATGCCCGCATTAATTTTGACAGAATTTTAGTACATAATCCATTTTGAAACGTTTGTTTTTAAGAAAAGGGAAGGGGGTACTATTACAAAAGCAAGCACTCAAATGGTTCGTAATATAACGAGTATATATTGCACTAATTTCTCAGAATAACGCCGTATTTCATTTCCTTTATTTCGATTTTTTTTAAATATATTGTTGCGTTGTATGGGTTCGAAAGATTTGACGCCAAAGCAGATCAAAACTTGCAGAAATTTATTCCAAAATAACTCTTCACAGTTTTCTTACAGCTCCAGAACTTCTCATTCTAGTAGACACAATACAGCTCTTTTTCACCTCAATAGAGCACAAAACAGCAGTTAAAAACTTGACAAACAATTGCTAAATCGCTGCAAAAGACAATGCAAAACAGTTCGTTTTAGAATGCTCAGTATCTCCAGTCAACTAACTCAGTGACTCAAAATTCAAGAACTGACTCCATCACCCGCTCCCTGAGCTTTTATAAGGGAACCTTCTTGAAACTCCTAGATGTAGACATTTGGAGAACTTTCCAGATTGTAGTCGAAAAGTCCTTATACGTGTACATGGGATACATGTACCCATATATGTACCGAAAATGTAGCCAAATAATCGCCAAGTTTGGCGACATTTGGCGATTTCTCGCCAAAGTTGGCGACAAAAATTAGTCGCCAAAACCGTCTCGAACTTGGCTCTATCTCGCCAATTTGGCGAGATTCCCATTACCATAATGTTAAATGCCCTGCCCCTTGAAACTCGCTTCCCAGAGTTACCTCTGTAAAACCCGTTATCAAGCATCAAGGGAATCATTGCAGGGAAACAAATTAACGAACTATTGCACTGCCTTATGCGATATGTACATAAATATTACTATTCACAAAATTAACACTACGAAATATTTACAAATATACAAAAATTCGTAACAATATGAAAAGCATAAATTTATATTATTCAAAATTCCGAAACAATTTGTGCCAAAACAGTATAGGTATTTAGTAACTTTTAAATAATAACTTGAAAAAAAATTGAAAATAAAGTATTTAAAATGCACACATTTGTAATTGAATACACAAATATTTACAAGTAAATTAACGTAAGCGTTTAAGCGGGATTTGTAATCTCGAAATGGAAGGCTTAGATGAAAAATAATTTTTAAAATTTTAAAAGCCCTGTTTAATGATAAGGTGAGCGCATTCAGAATTAAGTTTAGTAATGCAATTTACATCGGAAATCCCTTTTAGTCTGGGACAACCTAGTGCGCTTTTATCAATAAATAGACATTTTATCATTGAAATCCAATCAATGGCATTAGGTTATGAACCCATAAAGAAAAATTAATATGTAAACCTAGTAACTTAAATAAGTAGAAATCTAAATGACTAAAGAACAATCTTGTAATCAAAATAAATAATAAAAGAGAAACATTATTTAGTAGTATTAAATATTGATCCTAGCGGGGAAAAGATAATAAAGTAAATAATTCTTGCTGGAGCAAGTATGTACTAAATGAGGTGATTATGCCATTAATGGTAATGAAGTCATTAATATTTAGAGAAATTATTTTAGGGAATATTTCTCTTTAAAGGAAATATTTGGTTTCTGATTTGAAGGATCTCTGATTTAACCATTACTTTTATATAAGGAAGGAAAAAAAAATATTTTAAATTCATTCCCAAAGGAAAACTTTTCAGATTTTTATTGTTTTTTAAATTTATTGAAAGTTTTGAATTATTAAATAAAATTTATTGAAAGTTTTGAATTATTAAATAAAATTTATTGAAAGTTTTGAATTATTAAATAAAATTTATTGAAAGTTTTTAATTATTAAGTAAAATGTGTTCAATGTTTTGTTTAAAATAAGGTGTTGATAGTACTAGGTACTATAGTTGATAGTACTAGGCTGCAATAATTATAGCTTGACCTTTGAACAAGTAACTGAAAGGATAACGTGGGTAGAAAAGCTTTTTGGACTTACTTTGTTATTTATTGCAGTAGCAAAAATGTGGTAGTTGTATAGTAAATATCAATAGAAGTGTAAATATCAATAGTAGTATAAATATGGAAGTAAAGTTAAACAATGTTTCACCTTATATAATAATCGTTTCAGTCACGAAAATTCCCTTAAATGTGGAATATTACTTTAAAATGTTTTTGGTAGTTTACGTTTTAAAAATAAATATAAAAAACTAATAATAATTTTTAGTCCGAACTCCATAGATATATTTGGGAATAAATATAATTACAATAACAAATATACAATAAAAGTATTTTCATTTATTGTAAAAGAATTAGATACAAGTTTTTTCATTAAACATTCTTTTGTTTCGTAATTTACAAAATACGAATGACTTTTTTCAAGTTTTTCTGAAACAGAAATTGATCTTTATTTTAAATTTTTTTTTTTTAAAGCAAAATTCAAATCCATTTTCTAAAATATTTTTATAAAATTAATGAATTTCTTCTTTATAAATAATTTTTTAAACTTTAGAATATATTCAATGAAGAAGAAACTTCAACAAAAAGTTGAATTCTTGAAACAGAAGTTTCATTAACAAGACACATATTTTCAAATTTATCTTATACGAATAAAAGAAAAAGCATGAATAACATTCAGTGTTGGGAAAATAACTCTAACTTAAGCAAACATATTTCTTCTTCAAAGTGAAATATTTTTCGGAGTACTCTCATTATCAATTTGTAGCACATAAAATACTGAAACTCCAAACATTGAAAATGGTCTCAAAATAATTAGTTTGGAAAAGGCAGCAAAAAGCGCAACGAAAATTAAAAAAAAGTACTTCGACGAAGTTGAGTGTATTTTTTAGACTTTTTATTTTGAGCGTTCTACAGTTGCGGTTTATTTAACATTCCTAATTGGATGAACGTTTCCCGTGGGTTCGTGTTTGTTGGATAAAATGGGCCAAAATGGTCCAAAAATGTATATAATTAGGATTCAAATAATATTTGCCAAAAGATATACTTTGTATGTTCCTTGGAATATGGCATAGTTATAAACATATCCAATTTTCTAGTTTCCTTAGTATTTTATATTAGTACAGTACCCCCCCCCCCCAAAAAAAAAGAACGATGGCTATATCTTCGGTTCTAATTATCGTAGAATCTTACGGTTTGCACCAAAATGTTTTGCTTACGATTTTCTATATATCTGATGCAATTTTTTTTCTTGAGGGACCGTTTACTAAGTAAAAGTAACGCTATCTTCGAAAATTTCAATACGAACCCTTATTTTTTATCATTCCATTCGATTCAGAATACATCATTTACCCTCTATTCCAAATTTCAATGCATTATGTTGAAAAACACGTCACTTATGAGCGAAAATATTTCGACCATTTTTTGACCGATCTTCAGGGAGAATTTCCATAAAACGAAAGGTATTTTTAAGGTTCTTCTTCACAGCGGGAGAAATTGAACGGTCAATGTGGCGCGTTTCACGCGGTTAAAAAATACAAGTATTAGTCTAAAATTGCATAGAAACTACTTGGATTTATAGTGTCATGTTTAAGATTAATACAAAAATAGCAAGTAAACGCAAAAGTAACATAATTTATTTACAACATTAAAGATGTGCATTCTTCACACGAAATAAATAAAAAAATATTGAAAACTGTAATTGCAGAAATATAACGAATACTACTGATAATTAGAAAATTAATAAATATTAAATGTCGGCATTAGTAAACAGTATTTAGCAAAGCATGAATATTTTACAGAAATATTTCACTATAAACACAAATGTAACTAGAACGTTGACATTATTTATAAAATGAAAAAGTCACATGATTCAGTAAAATTTTTAAAGGATAACTTATTGAAATTGCTTAAAAAATGTTGTTTTAAATAAATGGAATTTAAGATAGCAAATTAAATAAAAAAAATTGATAGTTTACAGAAAAAATAATTAATAATTTAAAAAACTAAAAAACACGCTTTAATAGAAAATCAAACTAAAAAGTAGAAAATAATCAATAGATTAAAAAACTAAGAAACACGCTTTAATAGAAAAGTGAACTAAAAAGTAGAAGATAATTTTAAATAAGTTTGAAATAAGAATAGAGTGATTAACAAGAAATATTTATTTTATCGTAAAAAAGCGTGGGGTGCTTTTCAAGATATTTTCATAATGGCTCTACTTTTACTAATATCTGTCATTAAATATTTACAAAAATTTACATCAAGCACCCCACGCTTTTTTACGATAAAATAAATATTTCTTGTTAATCACTCTATTCTTATTTCAAACTTATTTAAAATTATCTTCTACTTTTTAGTTCACTTTCCTATTAAAGCGTGTTTCTTAGTTTTTTAAACTATTGGTTATACGATAATTGAAGGTTATACGATTTTCCACACCTCTAGTTTACCTTGAATTAATCTTTGATAGTTTTCAAAAGTCGTCTACTATATATACGGTCCCTTAAAGTGAGCGTTTTTTACATTTTCTCTAAAAAATCGAGAACTAAAAGAGAATCGAGAACTGGAAAGAAAAAAATTATGGGGGGGTTTTAGAACATGGTAAATCTAATAAAAGCAAAAAATATATGTTTCTATTCAAAAAAAAAAATTAATTGCTTTATTAATTAATAATTAATTATTAAAAAATAAATTGATTCAAAAGCTGATTGCTATTTATGTTTGGCCATTTACAAACTACCTTTTGAAAAAAAAATTACTGAAATATATTAATTATTTAAGTATTTATGGCCAAAAAACCAACTTTTTTATTTAACATTAGTTTATCATTTTCTTTTTATCATTTAAATTACAAACCATTCATTAGAAAATTACGAATTTTTGTATTTCGCATTCTTTTTTAATGCTGAATCCAAATATGGAATAATATTATGAGGTTGCTATTGAACTTTTTAAAGTTTGGTTCTGTTTTAATATGTAGATGACCCCTCATGATAAAAAAAACTACATACAATTATTAAAAACCTTTCACGATTTACAACGGTACCTTTAGTTTGTTATTTCAACAATTAAAACAAAAGATATAGCCATCGTTCTGTTTTTATTTTTTTTGGGTACTGTACAAGTATTTAAAAAATGTGTTTGTCAGAAACAGATGTATGATGGTCTACAAAAATACATTTTGAAAATTGGATGTAATCTTGATTACTAATATTTATATTATGATTTTCAATGCTAATCCCAAAACGGTAATTCATTTTTATACCAGTTAAACTTTTTTCATAAATGTAAAATTTTAGTTACTTATATTTTGGGTCAAATAACTCAAATCAAAATGCTTTGATAATTTTACATTTATTGTATAACCTCATATATATACACTTTACATTGATGTTTTAGAACTGTTAAAATTTAAATGATAAATGAGTTTTTTCTTAAATTAAAAAGTTCATTTAATTGAGTTTTCTTTTTCTCAAAACTTTTTTTTCTACTTTTCTTCTTGTGAAGTTAACAAGTATCGACAAAATCCTCTCAAGATTTTTATACAAGTCTTTCAAGTTAACTGAAAGTCTAACAAGTATAGCATACCAAAGGTGACGGGTTCGAATCCCGGGTTAGGCATGGATGTTCGTTATGGTTCGGAATATACGTTAAGCTGTTGTTCCCGGCCTGATTAGCCGTTATTGTGCACAAATATAGGTCGTTCCAACAAACCAACCCAACAAGTATAGAAGCGTTCTCATTTTCATCATTTTCATTGTTCATTAATAATGCTTTGACTTCTTTTTGACAAATCATAAAAAGCTCAGGTTTGTATTGAATACTGAAAGATGCCATCAGGACAAGAACAAAACTATAATAAACATGTTCACCCTCTTGAGAGAAAAATGGAACAAACTTTTTCTCTGCTACAAAAACAGAAAAACGACATACCCAGGAGCTAATAAATGTCTTTCTTTCAAACTAGAACCTAAAATCTGGGCCGATTACCTAGGAAATTTTCTCCCTAAAAAAAAAAAGTCTCAGTCTAAATCTTTTACTTCATATTTAGGCTCATGGTTACCTAAGTAAAAAAAAAAAAAAAAAAAAAAAAACTCAAGGAAATCGGCAAAAAATACAATTAGAAATTTTTTTACAATAATATTGACACAGAAAAAGTTTCATAAAGTTATCTTCAAAATTGGCGGAGATATTCGTGGTTGAAATTACGGATTATTAGTGACTTAAAAAAGGGGCCTTCCTGCTATTGAAAAACATGTTTGCCAGTGTTATCATACAGATGTATGATATATCATACACCTGAGAACCATCTTTACGAAACTTTTTTCCTGTGTCCATATCATTGTGAACATTTATCTATCTATCACTATCTTTTTTTTGCCAGTCTCCTTTAGATTTTTAGTTAAATTTTTAACATGAATTTTTGTCGTAATTACTTTTACATGGACGTACTGATGTCGCAAAAAAATTACCAATGCATCTGGAGGGGCAAAACCAGAATACTTGGGACTGGAACTATGAGATATAGAGCATAATTCAGGTGGGATGTCTTTTAAATATATATATATATATATATATATATATATATATATATATATATATATATATATATATTTTAAATTGGGACCTCTCACATTGTATATACAAATGTAACAGTGCAGTTTGGTTTTTTGACTGCCTAAAAACCATTGCTATACCAAACTGAAAAGACAGTTATTTGACCTCTAAGTTTCATGCCAAAATGATCAAATTATCCTTTTTCCACAAAATGTGTTAGTTTTTTTTTTTTTTTTAATTATTTTTTACCACTTATATATAGCAGAAACGATCTGATGAATTACACTTGTAGAAGACATTTATCTCTCTCCCATAAAACAAAAACACTCTTTGTCAAAGCTAAGAATTTTAATAAAGAGGATAGCACTAAACTAAGAAATGCATTGATGGTAGTCAGAAAAATGACAGGATAGTGAAACATGAACGATGGTGGGTGGAAAAGAAGATTAAACATAGAGCAACAGGCTATTGAACCGATTTCAACCTTTTTTCCAATGCTTTCACTCTTGTACGTTACAACCCAAATAGCACACATCCTCCCAGGGGGGGTCCCTGGAAAGTCATTCGTAGTCCCGGGGATGACTGGGGACTTAATAGGGACCTCCCTGGGAGGATGTGTGCTATTAGGGAAAAGTTTAGTGACAAGACAATTAACAAGTTTAGTGGAAAATACTAGATAAATATTAGTAAATTATTTCTTGTATTGACTTTTTTCAGTGCAAATAATCATTATAAATTTATAAATATGTTTTAAGCTCATATAAATAGCATTTAATCACTCTTAAATATATAAAACTCGCACATATTAGACTTTCTGTTTGGGATCATCAATTTTCTATTCAAATGAAATTATGTACGTGATGGAATTTTTTAATTATTTTTCCAGTAATTACCCTCCAAAATTTTTTAAAAAACACTAATTACTTTCGAGATAATTATTTTCTTCGCGGGCTGATTAAATTAGTCGAAACGGTGATGTAAGAATTAACATTTAAATACATAATTTTTAATAGTAATGACAAGTTGCTTATTTTTGTTGGGTTATTGTACACATAATACTAAACATATTTTTGATTTCCATGTTGTGTGTTTGATATAGTAGTGACTTCCGCCTCATGACACAACTATATGAATGCTTAGAATTGAGATAATAATCTGATAATATTCTGATAGAGTCTTTTGAAATGAAGACAATTATAGGTAAGAAGCGCAATTTGAAATCTTTAATAGCCCTTAGTTTATCTTTGTTCCTCTTGTTGAGAACGTGGCGATGATTTTTGAGCTTTTAGTGGAGTACCCCGGCAATACCATCCTAATTCAGCAGTTTGCTTCCCATTTTACGTTTTTTAACACTCATTCCTATTGCCGCCAGAAAACTTCCATGTACACATCAGAAAGCTCTCCAAGGCAAGGCTTTTATCTTGAACAATACTGCCGTCACAAGTTAACCCACTGACGGTCATGGGAATGGGCAAAATTCCCCAGTTGTTTTCCCTGCAATAATTTTTAAATTATATTTCTAATTCAAATACATAATTTTTTTAAATTATTTTTTATTTATTTTGTTTTAGATAACTTATATACAATCATCCTAATAAAAATATCTAAAATATATATCTTATTTTAAATTTTATTTATAAACTTAAAAATGTTGTGTATTGCTAGAAAAACTGGGGATCCTAAGACGTATATATACGTGCATGACCGTCAATGGGTTTTAAAAAATCATTAAAAAAAAAAAAAAAAAAAAAAAAAAGCTTATTTTGAGACTCTTTGATTAGTCTTTAGAAAATTATGTTTTTATTTCACTGGATAGCTCAAATTCCTATCTCATACAAATCTACACAAAAGTATAATAATATAACTCATAAAAGCAAAGTTTTTCAAATAAATCCTTTATCTGCATTGCCAATTTTTATATGCATTGTCAATTTTTAAATGCATTGCCAATTTTTATATGCATTGCCAATTTTTATATGCATTGAAAATTTTTATATGCATTGTCAATTTTTAAATGCATTGTCAATTTTTAAATGCATTGCCAATTTTGTATGCATTGTCAATTTTTAAATGCATTGCCAATTTTTATATGCATTGTCAATTTTTAAATGCATTGCCAATTTTGTATGCATTGTCAATTTTTAAATGCATTGCCAATTTTTATATGCATTGTCAATTTTTAAATGCATTGCCAATTTTTATATGCATTGCCAATTTTTAAATGCATTGCCAATTTTTATATGCATTGCCAATTTTTATATGCATAGAAAATTTTTAAATGCATTGCCAATTTTTATATGCATTGTCAATTTTTAAATGCATTGCCAATTTTTATATGCATTGTCAATTTTTAAATGCATTGCCAATTTTTATATGCATTGTCAATTTTTAAATGCATTGCCAATTTTTATATGCATTGCCAATTTTTATATGCATTGAAAATTTTTAAATGCATTGCCAATTTTTATATGCATTGTCAATTTTTAAATGCATTGCCAATTTTGTATGCATTGTCAATTTTTAAATGCATTGCCAATTTTTATATGCATTGTCAATTTTTAAATGCATTGCCAATTTTGTATGCATTGTCAATTTTTAAATGCATTGCCAATTTTTATATGCATTGTCAATTTTTAAATGCATTGCCAATTTTTAAATGCATTGTCAAATTTTAAATGCTTGCCAATTTTTATATGCTTTATCAATTTTTATATTCGTTAACACAGCTCCGATTCTGTAAACAACGTGTTCTTGGTGTTTGTATCTAATTTAACAGCAAAATATACGACAAACTACGTTTAAAAATTTATTTATTAAAAATGAACGTGAATTGATGCATTCAAATCCAAATATCATTTATTTATTCTGATTAAGTAATTTATTTATTTATTTATTTATTTATTTATTTATTTATTTATTTATTTATTTATTTATTTATTTATTTATTTATTTATTTATTTATTTATTTATTTATTTATTAAAAAAAATTGGCAACAGGACAGAGTTTCTTCAGGAGTTCAGGAAAGAGTTTAAAAAATGGTCGGTTAAATGCTGTTTTAGCGCGACAGGATCACAGCAAATTGGTTTATTAGTATTCCTTTAAAGCGAAATATTTAATAGAATGCATTGTCATCGACATCGAATCTATCTTCCAAGTTTCAGCCCCCTATTGGTGACGGCAATACGGTTATTTAGGCCACCGCAGATTTTCTCGGCATCAACATACAAAATCAAAGTTAATATAAAGGATTTAAAAATATGTTCTTTCTAGGGGATAATCAGAAAGTGTTAAAAGAGGCATTTAATTTTTTTTTTTTTTTTGAGAGGGGGTGGAGGGGTCTGGAATTTTAAACTTATGACGGCAGAACAGTGAGGAAATACTTGGAGTATTTAACAACATTTATAACAGTTTTTCATTCAGTATAATGTTGATTTCCAGTCAGCCAATTGAATAATTGGAAAATAATTTATACCAGAATCGGCTATAAAATAATGTAATGTCAAAAATAAAATTTTTTATCATAGCATGTATAAAAAATTTAGCGCGCTTTCATTTTGATTAAAAAAAAGTATTCATTTAGAATTATTAACAAAAATCCAGGGATCAACATAATATTTTTTAAGACCTTTAAGAGCCATGAGTTTGGATTAAGACATTTTCAGCACCAAACAAGCTCTACATAAATTTTGTAGCCATCAGAATGAGATTTCTAGTCAAAATAATTAATAGTTTACAGAACTAAAAAACACGCTTTAATTGAAAAGTGAACTAAAAAGTAGAAAATAATTTTAAATAAGTTTGAAATAAGAATAGAGTGATTAACAAGAAATATTTATTTTATCGTAAAAAAGCGTGGGGTGCTTTTTAAGATATTCTCATAATGGCTCTACTTTTACCAATATCTGTCAATAAATACTTACAACAATTGACATCAAGCACCCCACGCTTTTTTACAATAAAATAAATATTTCTTGTTGATCACTCTATTCTTATTTCAAACTCATTTAACATTATTTTCTACTTTTTAGTTCACTTTTCTATTACAGCGTGTTTTTTAGTTCTTTAAACTATTAATTATTTTCTACTTTTTAGTTTGGTTTTCTATTAAAGCGTGTTTTTCAGATTTTAAAACTATTAATTATTTTTTCTGTTAACTATAAAAAATTTTTAGTTATTTTTTTTAGTTAAGTGTACAAAACACTCCAGTTGCTCCAGCTAATAGTCACATGCTTGTCTCAAATGTAAGTCATGTGTATGCCTTAGTGCACTCCGTATTACATGGCACAAAACACTACCGTGTCTCTGAATATGAAATATCATATATCCTGAAGATCCTGGTAAGGATAATGCGACTAAAAAAACACGCTTTGTATAACTGTCGTGCCCTCGACAAATCTTTTAAATGTCTGCCTTATCAATTGTCGATAATAGGTTCTGTGATTACTGGGATTGTAACGTGCACCAGTGTTCGATTCCGGAGAAGGTTTGTTGGAATTTAACGGCGCAAAGGCAACACGAGCTAATCCTTGTAATAAAGCTACAAACTTATTGAATTATTGTCACCAGTCTTTGACAAGTGTGCAAAGTTTAATCAAATCTGATCTCTCAAAGTAGGGCAAAATCGTGCCCAAAAGAGTCAGTTAGAAGCAAACATACAGGTGAAACTAATAGAAGCGTGTTAAAAATTTAAATATTAGTAACGAATTTCTGAACCGGGTTCGAAATTTAATAGTCCCGAACCCAGTTCAAAATTGAATCAATGCTTTTCAGAGCATTTCATTTTCGCAAATGATCTAGAACTTTTTTTTTAACTGTTCGGCATATAGAATTTTCTCCTATTTAATATAGAGCCAGGGAGCCCTATTCTGAACATTAAATCTCCAAGTCACCCGGATGTAAGAGGGAAAATGTGAAACCATAAACAGACACTGATTGCAATCTTCAGCCAATCAGGAAACGATTTACGAGTCAGCCAATAAAAATATCGGGAAACTAATTCAAGAATCCAGTTCATGATCATGGCATATGATCATTAATTCCAGTAAAATTGGAAGAACATAATTTCTTAAACACTTCCATTTTCGACTGTTGGTTTTTTAATTTTTCCACATTTATGATATTTCTCTTGATTGTGATATAACTAGAGGGATTTATGTTACATTTCAATGCCGTGGGCGTCAAAGAGTTTGTATAAAAAAAACTTGAGGGTGATTGTTAGCCAATGATACTTTTAAAAAA
The DNA here is from genome assembly GCA_963978545.1 of Linyphia triangularis. Taxonomy (NCBI): domain Eukaryota; kingdom Metazoa; phylum Arthropoda; class Arachnida; order Araneae; family Linyphiidae; genus Linyphia; species Linyphia triangularis. The sequence goes on along the minus strand of OZ021722.1, from coordinate 14,304,601 downwards.
CTAAAATTTCGTTAAATTAGGATGATATTTTGTTTTCTGGTAACTACGTTAAAGAAAGAGATTCCTGTTTATTTGTTTGTTTGTTTGTTTCACATTCAAGAAATTTTCTCATGATTGCGAAGTAAAGTGACCAAATTGCCCCTCGACAAATTTTAACACTCTTGGTGTGGGGGATATTGAAGAAAAAACTTGAAACCATAAAGAAAACTTGAAGTGAAGAAATAGGTTAGTTTTACCCTACTGATGCCGAGTCGTTGCGACAGTAATCCTGCTCAGTACGAGAGGAACCGCAGGTTCGGACACTTGGTACATGTGCTTGGTCGAGTGACCAGTGGTGCGAAGCTACCATCCGTGGGATTATGACTGAACGCCTCTAAGTCAGAATCCCGTCTGGTCTCCGCAACGATACCGTCCGCACCTTGCGCGTCGGTGGGCGATTCTAGCCGGGGCGTACATCCGCCCCCGACGGGGCGGACTACCCCGGCGACGGGGCCTGTCCGATATCATATAACCATACAGATATAATATACATACAGATATATAACCATACAGATATCAAGATAACCATACATATATCGATTGTCAATATCAATAATATTTTGACATGACAAAGAGATTAGAATGAAAATTATCCCTTTCAGACGGTTGTTTTACCTTATTTAATGAACTTCTCGCTAATATTTAATTATTCAAAATTTCTTTTTCGAAATTAAATTATTTGTTTCTATATTTGTTACCTTCTATCACAAAATTTCATATTTTATTTACATTCTCAGCTGTTTTCTTACAAATGAATTTATCATATTTGAATTATGTTTTAAATAACAGCACGATGAAACCAAATTTTCTGTGATTTTATTATATTCATTTATAAATTTATTCTGCAAAAGTATTTTAAACCCTACATTTACTAGACAAATTTATATCGATTTTTTGCTCGGTTACTTACCAACATCAAACGGCGTTTAGTGCTTCTTAAAAAATATTTTTAAGGTTTCTTCTAATTTATAAAGAAAGAAGTAACGCCATTTTAATTATGAATTTCGCATTAGATATTAACCTATTAATACTCCTTAATTACCACTTCGAGAAATTGAGTAATTACCGAAATGGTTTAAGGCAAGTTTCAGAATTATTGGATGCATTTAATTACTTCCATAAGTCAGATGTGAAACGAGGAATAAATGATTCTCGAATTATACCTGGAAGGAATGTGCAGAGGCTATACAGTTTACGAGTTTGGTAAATATCTGGCTGTGAAGGATTTTTTTTAATTAAATTTTTTCATATTATTTTTACTTTTCTTAGGTAAATGCCACAAGCCAAGTATTAAGAACGGATTATGTTTTTTGGGTAACAGCAAAGCATAAAGAATGCACTTAAATAAATGAACAGTTGTACTCGTTGGTTTTAATTAAGGTATCATCTTAAATATGTGGTTAAAAAGAGTACATCAAAAAAAGTTTATCTTCTTTTTGTGCCCTTATATTATTAGCTGATTGTAAAAAGTTAATTATATAAAGAGTGAATATAGGAATATTATTTACTCATTTGTCTCTCTCTCATTTTGTTTGTTTGTTTCAGCTGGTAGCTATAGTATTTTTTTAAATAATATATGAATAAGATTCGATAAAAAAAATTCATCAAAAGCAAAGTAAATGAACCGAGATTTATTTTAAAATCCATAATTAAGTTTAAAAATAAATTCTTGGGCCATTTGGAAATATTAACGTAAACTCTGGTTAAATATTCAAATTTTAAAAAATATATGTTAATTAAAGGTTAAAAAACTAAAAAAAATTACTAATAATCCAAAAGTAACCCGGTTCAATTTTATAAATAAAACATTTCATACTAATATTAATGCAAGCCAAACATATTTCTACTTCTTACTAAGAGTTGAGATGAATTAAATCACTGATTTATAATTATTTGAATAACAGAATATTTTTCTATAAGTGATAATCATTAAGTATTTTAATATTATCAGTCAAACCGGTCGTTTTCAAAACCTGAGAAGTACCATTATTTTATGCAAATTTTAAAAGTCACCACAGATTTTCGGATTTAGTTTATGCTATGTTTGCAATCAAGGGCTATGATGTGGTACAGACGAATAGTAAAGTTCAGTAATTATATATATATCCCAATATGCCCTGCATTCAACCGCCAAGTTTTAACTGAATCTCGCCAACGATTCGAAAGTTATTTAAGTGGCTAGTTATTCGAATAGCTCAATAATTGTCACCCTGTATCTAAAGGTACATTGATACTTTTCCGTTAAAGATGGTCAATGGCAATATATATAAATAGTATGGGTTAAACTTTCAAGTACGGTACGGTTGGTTGGTTGTTTTCAGATTATCTGGCACGAGAGCTATAATGCGCCGAAACATTCGTCATTAGACAAGCCAACATACATTTAAAAACACCTTTGCCTAACACGGGACTCGAACCCCCAACCTCGCGGTCTAGAAGAAAGTAAGGAACGGATTCTGGGCCAAGGTAATTTTCGCCAATCAATGGCAGCAGCCGCCATTTTTTAAAAACAAGTGAACTGCTTAGGTTGTCATAATTTGGTGCGGTTTTTTGTAAACAATTCTTTGCGCGGAATCAGTACCGTACTTGGAAATACCAACAGCCCCCTTTAACGGAAAGTACTGGTACATTTTGGAGGACAATACCGTTGTTACATTATGGGAAAATGTTATATTATACATCAGACATTAAGTGATTTGTATAATATATAATGTAGTGAAGGTTTGTAAAATATAATGTAATGAATACAGTTCGTTAGATCTTAAATTTATTAGGGTGATTCTGAAATTAAGAGAAAATTTCAGTCCTTGTGCTTTTACTGGCTTAGTATTTATTCCTTTAAGTGAGAGAATTAGTATTAAGTAGGAAAAAATTTTCGTTTAATGTTTTCAGTCTCTATTTATTTATTTATTTATTTATTTATTTATTTATTTATTTATTTATTTATTTATTTATTTATTTATTTATTTATTTATTTATTTATTTATTTATTTATTTATTTATTTATTTATTTATTTATTTATTTATTTATTTATTTATTTATTTATTTATTTATTTATTTATTTATTTATTTATTTATTTATTTATTTATTTATTTATTTATTTATTTATTTATTTATTTATTTATTTATTTATTTATTTATTTATTTATTTATTTATTTATTTTTAATCCAAAGTATGGGAAATGTAACCTCCATGGAATGTCCCCACTCCTGTTTTTTTAGAGTTAACTGAAGAAATAAACCTGATTAATAGCATATTAATAAAAAAATCTGTTTACACATTTATTTATTATACAATTAATTAACTAATCACAAAGAAATATAAGTTTAATTTATTTTACCACTTAATTTTAAACACATAAGTTGTCTCTGGGGTGTTGAGGTAACCTCCATGGAATACCTTTAACTTAATTAAAATTCTTCTAGATAGCAGTAAAGTCTTCTTTACCAGAGCTGAAGTGAAGCTCAAGTCCATTGTTTTGTCTGACGATATTGTTGGATGTGCATAGTTTTATATTGTTTGTGAAAAAGCTGTCCAATCCTCAAAAATCTGGTGAGTTATCTTTTTTTTTTTTTTTTTTTTCATGTAGCCTCCATGTTCAGTAATGTTATTCTTTAAGTGTTAAGCATACTTTTGGAGTTAACTTTTTTCAAATAGCCAATTTTGTCTTTTCTAAAAGCAAAGCCAGTGTATCCTCAGTCTTTTAAGATAAGTTTTACGCATGGAAATCTTCTTATTTCTACTTATTTATAACCTCCATGGGTTGTGTTAACAACGAAGGTTACAAGCAAAATTAGAAAACTGGTTTTTTTTAGAAAAGATATTATTCCTTGAGGATTTTTTTTTTTTTTTTTTTTTTTTGAAGAGGTGTTTTGTTAATAAAATTCTAAGAGTAAAATTTCTATTACGTTATCCATTTTTTATTTTCATGTTTTTTGGCCTCCTCAAATGTCCTTTAATTTCAAAATCGCCCATTATTTATGAATGGACAGCAGTATTTTGAAAATAAGTACATTCATATCTTGTCCTTACAATTCATAGATATAAACCCAAAGTTTATAATATCTATCACAACTGAGGAAAACATATCAAAAGGCTAATGCATTTTAAAAATTTATAATTAATTTTTAAAATGTGTTGCTATGCTTGATTTTATTCTTAATTATTTTTAAAACAAAGTTTCAATCAAGAAGTGTGATTTAAATAGATGATTGAACACATTAACATGCGAGATCTTCAAAGGTACTTTTCTTTTTTTCTTTTGCTGTAAAGAGAGTGAAAGATTAATGATAGCTTGATGAAGATAATAGGGCTATTCATCACTCACAGATCGTCTCTTTTATTATTAATTATTAGACGTGTGATTGCGAAAACGTGTGATTTGCAATATAATAGAAGTCGTTTATCTTCAATAAGTTGAAACCGTCACAACCAGGTGGGAGAAAAAAAAGTATAATAAATCGATTAATTGACCAATGAATTCAAAATGATTAAGTTAGTTTCATTATGTAATTATTTTTATTGTTGCGCAGAGTGCAAAATATATGGGTTTTTAACCACGTATTATGAACAAAATTTAAAATATGAGCACCCAATGAGCAACATTTGTAATGGAACATTACTGTAAAACGGGATTAGTTTGAACTAAAGAATAACTTAAAACAATCACTTCTCTTTTCGACATTTTGCCCTATAGCCATCGGAACTGACAGCCTTAACATATTGTTGCGTGGACGGGTTCGAAAGATTTGAAGCCAAAGCAGATCAAAACTTGCAGACATTTATTCAAATGTAACTCTTTACAGATTCCTTTACAACTCCAGAACTTTCGTTCTAGTAGACTTAATACAGCTCTATACACAACAATAGAGCACAAACAGCAGTTAAACTTGACACACAACTGCTAAATCGCCGAAAAAAAACAATGCAATACAGTTCGCTTTAGAACTACTCTGAATGCTCACTGAGACTCAGTATCTCAACTCAGTAATTCCAGTCAACTCACTGACTAACCCAGCTCAGTCAACTCCTCACTCCCCGCTCACTTGGCCGGTCTTATATAGGGGAGGCGAACATTCTTGAAACTTCTAGAGGTAGATATTAGGAGAACTTTCTTGATCGTAGACGAAAAGTCCTATACATGTACATGGGAATCGAAAATGTCGCCAAATGGTCGCCAAGTTTGGCAACATTTGAATTTGGCGACAAAATTAGTCGAAAAAACCGTCGCCAAGTTGGCTCTATCTCGCCAATTTGGCGAGATTTCCATTATCATAATGTTAAATTCCCTGCTCCTTGTAAAACTCGCTTCCCAGCGTTACCTCTATAAAACTCGTTATCAAGCATTAAGACACACATTGCGGAGAAGCAAACTAACTACGAACTATTGCACTGCCTTATGCGAAATGTACATAAATTTTACTATTTACAAAATAAACACTACGAAATATTTACAAATATACAAAAATTCGTAACAATATGTATACATTCTTCTGAGATTGTTTACTTACATGTGTTGCTCTCTAGGTAAAGTACCTTTTAATTTTATAATTGAATTCTTTTTGAGGTGGAAAAAGCAATCCAATAAAACTTTGTTTAGGGGATCAAGTTAACTTTAATTGATCAAATACGTATATATTTCTTTTCTTATCTAGTCATGGTCCTTGAATAAAATAATTATTTTAATTTCGACTATGAGTGTCTTTTAGATTTTATAATTTGAATAACGAAATTAAAATAATTCCTAAAAAAACTTTTGTCTTGCATATATTTGGACTACGAAAGCATAATTCTGATTAAAAAAAAAAAAGGGTAAGCATCGCCAAACTGTCGTTTGGTTACGAGTTCAGATTTAAAGGATCGAGATGTAGTCACTTAACCCTTCTACAAGTGATCTGACTTATAAGTCCCATCAGTTTTCTCCTGCTTCTATATTAATTTAAACACTTTAAGATCCATTGTGATTTTGAAGTCTTTCTATGAAATTCGTTTTTCGATTGTTGAATAGCGGCACAAGCTTATTTCTCTTTATATGCAAACACACGGACAATTTTCAATCTTCTCGGCATCCGTCTTGGCCTTATAGTCCGAGAGGCGACTGCAATTTTTGGACCCCATCGAACATCATTTTGAATTGTTTATAGAAATTCGAAAAAAGGGAGTAGATTACGAATCCACTGGTCTGCTGTGGCAAAAATGTCCGAAACTGATCGAAAATTGACTCGGAATGAGTTGAACTAAAATCCGATTGCCAAATATGTCATAACTTGCCAAAAAGAGAACAATCTTTTTCGTCTGGCAACCCACTGCATTTTGGATTTTCAATGAGAAAAAACGCAAACGATTTCTGATCTCTGACTCGCAAAACTTGGTACCTTTTAAAAGTAAGCCAAATTGGCTACATCAGTTTCGTTATCAGTGATTTATTGCCAGTTTGGCTCATTTGTGAAAGATGCAACTAAGCCATAGCCACACATCCGAATCGTCTAAAACCTTCTTAATTGAAAATTAAAGAGTGAGGGCTACAAAATAAAAAAATAAAAAATGCTCATTATTTGGCAACTTACGGAGCATGTGGCAATTGGATTTAGTTCAACTTATTAAAAGTCGTTTTTTGACCAGTTTCGACCATTTTTGCCATGGCAGACCAGTGGATTCGTAATCTACTCACTTTTCTCCAATTTCTATAAAAAATTCAGAATGATGTTCGATGGGGTCCAAAAATTGCAATCGCCTCTCTGTCTATTACATTGTCTTATATACTTGTCTCGAACAAGTTTCCAAAAAGAAATAAGCATATGCTGCTATCCAGCAATTGTAGAAGGAACTTCAATGAAGTGGACTGAAAGGTTCTAATGAGTCACAAAGCGTTTAATTTAAAACTATTATGAAATTTTCTGTTATGAGGAAATGAAGGCGCAGTTTTTACTAAATAAAAAATATAAATTAATTCTACTTTCAAAGACTTACAAAACTTTCCCGAGCAACAGTAAACTCCCTGTCCAGCTTCAACACAAGCTTCGATGCATGCAACTTCGGATACAGCAATAACGCAGGCACAACGAAAGTAAACAAAAGTTCTTATCCTTTCAAAGCAGTGTCAAAAACCTCAACTGATCCGCAATTCTATCCATCGGCTCTTTTTATAGCCTCGCGCCAGAAATTTCTAGCAAAATCCAGTCAAACAATCACAATCTGGAAAGCCTCGAAATTTCCCGATTGATTCAGATGTTGCCACCTTTTTTTTTTAACCTGTATTATTGCTGTTAACAAACAAAATAAAATAGAACTTTAAAAGAATTACGTCACTATTTAAAATTATAAACAGAAAATTGTTGTAACAATACAGTACAATGAGAAAACTGGCTGATCTTATAAGTCCCGTAAGTAAATAAAGGATTAAAAGTATCTTTCACAAGCCAAGGAACATTCCAGTTTAGGGCTGATCACTATTCACAAAGTTTTACCACGTCACTAGTAATAACTGATCAAGTATTTACAAGGTGTCCAGCGAATGACTCCATGATTTTAAAATTAAATAACTACAAACCAAAGATCGATAGAAGAATGAAACAAGAAGTATAGTTATACTGAAAGCTGTAAAAATCTGATACTAAATTTTCAAAAATAGTTACAAATGTTGCCAACAGTGGGTGATGTAGTTGCAATATTGTTACGAATTTCTGTATATTTGTAAATATTTCGTAATATTAATTATGTCAGGGGGAAAATTTATGTACATTTCGTATAAGGCAGTGCAAGAGTTTGTCTTTACTTCGCTTTCCTGCAATGCGTCTCTTAATGCTTGAAAACGAGTTTTACAGAGATAATGCTGGAAAACGAGTTTTACTAGGAAAAGGCCATTTAACATTATGGTTAATGGCAATCTCGCCAACTTGGCGACGGTTTTCGCGACTAATTTTGGTCGCCAAATGTTGCGAGAAATTGCCAAATGTCGCCAAACTTGGCGACCATTTGGCGACATTTTCAGTCCCCATGTACCTGTATAGGGCTTTTTGACAACGATCAGGAAAATTCTCCAAATTACTATCTCTAGAAGATTCGCGAAGATTCGCGATCCTATATAAGGCCAAAAATTGAGTTATTTGAGTTAATTGTCTTTCAGCGAGCATTCAGAGATTTCCGAAAGTGAACTGTATTGCATTGTCTTTTGCGTTGATTTTAGCAGTTGTGTATCTAGTTTATAACTGCTGTTTGTGCTCCATTGTTGTGTAAAGATCTGTATTTAGTCTATTAGAACAGAAAGTTCTGGAGTTGTAAAAGAATCTGCGAAGAGTTATATCGAAATAAATTTCTGCAAGTTTTGATCTGCTTCGGCTTCAAGTCTTTCGAACCCACCCACGCAACAATATGTTATAAATTTGGCCTCTACATTCAGTTGTTGCAATCACGCTAACTTCCTTTCACGTTTAAAAAGTGGAACTGTCCGAAGACTGATCGGTCTGAGCTTCCAAACACTCTTCATTCATAAGAAATACATTGTACAGCGCCACCTGTCGGCAACATTTGTAACTAATTTTGAAAATTTAGTATCAGATTAATACAGCTTTAAAAATCACTACACTTTTTGTTTATTTATTCTATGCATCTTCGTTTTTGAATTATTTAATTTTAAAATCAGAGAGTCCTTCACTGGACACTTTGTATGTATTTTGCGGAATCACGAGCTGCAAATGTGATGATTTCATCAAACGAGGAAACTACTTAACAGCTATATAGAAAATGAGCAAGTAATGAAAATTTATCGTGAAATGTTGGCCATTCTTAAAGACGTTTTCATGAAGGGGGTGACCTGCTTTGTTGTTGTTTCTTAATCCACTTGATCTAGAACAAGTCTAGACCAAGTCCAAGAGACCGTACGCCCAAAGAAAGTCTCCAACCAGCGCAGGGTTTTTAAAGAGATCGCTCTTCTCCAAATCAAAACAGGAAAGCAGATGGTCCGGTGAAGCTTGATAGGAAACACGAGGCACACAGGGTACTGTGCTGTCTGTTTGTAAAAAATCATTGAGGTAGGTGTGGCTATATAAATAGTCGCTCAGGTGCATCGTAATCTCCTTATTACAACCTGTTCATTTCTCTATATATGTGTCCAATGATGAATCATTTCTCTATATATATGTCATTTCTGGTAGGTATGTTTGGGGACACCATGTATCTTCCCCCTCTCCTGATTTTGTTGATACACATACCATGGTATTTTCTTTCAGCAGAATTTTAGTCCCTAACTGCTTCCTCAAATCGTAATCTAACATGTGAAAAAAAATTAATTTTCCTTTTGTTATGTGAATACATTAAAGACTGTTTATTAGACTTATTTATACCTCCATGGATTTAGAGGTGTTTTTAATAGTTAACTGAAACACAATTGGTTCCAATAAAATTCTAAGGGATACTTCAAATTGTTCTCTAAACTACTTTTTACTGCCTCAATTTTGTATCTCAAATTTCGAAAGTTTATTTGGACTCTCTTTAGGCTTAATGAATTGAAAAGTTATTTCTAGTACATCCACATGAATTTAAGTACGAAAACTCTACCAATTTGTACATTCAATTACCCATATGTTTACATAGGATAATGAAAGTATAGCATTCGATCAAAAAAATATTTCTATTTTTGCATTTCTCCACGTTTTGGAACACCTGGATTTCAAATAAATGGTTCAGAAAAGACTTCTGTATGTGTGTACGTTGTCAGCATAACTACATGTGTGGGTTAGTGGTATCCATGAGATCTACTATTAACGTTTTCGTTAAAATCGCGCATGCGCATGAGATTGAAATCATGAATCATGCTTTTTTAAAACGGCTCTTACTATTTTGGTTAAAATCGTTGTGCTTTATGCCTCTTAAGCTGTTCTAATCGTCCCTACTTTCGAAATTCTCGTATAAATGATATAAAAGCGTAAAAAATGAAAAACAAGTGTCATTAACACAGAGCTCTCTGCCCTTGAGCATAGCCCATCAACGATTCATTTTTATTTGATTCACGCACAAGGAAAGAAGATGTAATGCCTATCGAATAACATCGCCTATTTCGCTATTTTGGCGTTTTTCTCCCATGGAAAAGTTATTGCCAAAAATATCGCCCATCTGTCTATTTTTATTTAAATAAGTGAAAATATGAAAATAATCAATAACACCCCATATCAAATTTTAATGCCGTAATCAATATTATAATGTAATTGAAAGTTGTGCGATGTTCCACACCTCTAGTTTGTTAAGAGACTCGTGGTACTCCAACATGTATTTCACAAATGGACATCTACTTAAGTATATAAATATGTGATGAAAGATTATTTGTTTAAAAAATGTTATTTATCAACTTTACACGTAATATTTATCTAGAAACTAAATATTTTTCTCATTTAACACTCAAATTTTGGAGAAAGAATTAATTTTTGTGCACGGAAGAATATTTGGGTAACATTTTGCATTTTCACTTGGCTTGATTCAATGATGCTACATCATTTTACGACTCAATAACAAAGTATTAATCTACTAATGGGATTTATACTTTTTTTTTTTTTTTTTTTGCTTTATTTTATTTTAATCAATCTTTCTGAAGAAAGAACAATATCTTATATTGGGGAAAGCATTTCTTGAACAGCTGTCGTTTAAGATAAAAAGAAAAAAACAATCATAATGTTTTCTCCTTTTTTTTTAAATTTGAATGTTTGCTGAACTTTGAATAAAAAAAAAGCAATATCTCAAAAGAAAAAATTAATTCATTCAATTGTAAAACGGTTTTCATTCAGAGTTCGGATTCTTTTGAGTTTTTATTATCATGTTAACGAAAGCTGAAAACGTTTTCAAATGATAAGTTTAGAACATTAATTACTTTGTCCAATATTGTTACCTTAAGAGTAGACGAATTCTAAAATTAATAAAAAAAAAAGTTTTTATTGTATTAGTTTTGCACTTTTCCTTAGATTTTGAATTATCTAATATTCAAAAGAAAACCAATAGTATTTGTATTCTTTTTATGGCTTATAATGTAAAAAATAAAAAAATAATTACACTTGAAATATTAATTATACTTTTATAAAGTTGTTTTAAAAAAAAAAAATGCGAGTGTTTACATTTAAAAATGAAAAAGAAAAAAAAAAAGAAAAAAACTAGGGGGGTGGAACATCGCACAACTTTCAGTTACAGGCCAGTATGATGATATTATTTTTTGCGATTATTCTTGAATAAATCTTTTTAAAAAAAAGAAAAAAAAACTTTAATGGTAGGTCCCATGTCCACCAGAAACCAGCATACCAAATTTGAACATCGTAGGTCAATTTGTTCTGAAGTTATGCTGACCACAGACACACATACACACAGTCATTTTTTCTAGATCACTTTTTGGTAATCGGGGTGTTCCAAAACGTAAAGAAATGCACAAAAAATTGACATTTTTTTTTTATCGAATGCTATACTTTCATTACCCTGTGTATAATACATATGTGTAATTGAAAGTAAAAAAAATAAAAAATAAATTTATTTTATTGGGGATTTTTTTTTCTTTTGAAAACAGAATTTCTTAGAAGAAATAAACAATTACACCTTAAAGCAGATATCAATTCTCAGATTAGTAGTACTTAAAAGAAATTATAAGAATAACTTTGGTTTCCATTTTACAATAAATAGTTTTAGAATTATTACTAGACTTTATAATTGAAAGCACATTTTAATTTTGAATACATGTTTTTTTTTTCTTGTTCATTCAGTAGCTTGTATTTTGTTGTTTATAGTTTTTATAAACAGTTATTACCTTGGGCCTTAAGCCTAAGGGTATTGTTTTAAATTTGTCAAAAGTGTGGTCCGGTGTCCGTCCCCACCTAATGTTTACGCAGGAAAGGCATTGTGTTGACATGGCGCCTGTTCCACCTGCTGGTATAATAAAAAGTATAGTGAAATCGACACTTGTGATATCTTTGGCATTCATAAATTTTTTCGATTATTGTTATGCTTTTCCTTAAATAAGTTATATATTTCCAAAAACTACATACTATTCCAGAATTTACTGCATACATGGAAGGTTCAGTGTACAAGTGAAACAAGTTCACATTTGGCTTGGTTTACTCATGTACAGAACCTTTAAGGAGGGTCTGGCACATGAAAAATTTTCAGATTATTAATTTCGAATTTATTACTGTTTAGCAGAATATACATTTTTCTCTTTAAAATGATGCCACATTTGTAATTCTATCTTATTTCAAAGTATTTTTTAATAATTTTTTTTGAAGTAAACAAAATGTAGGTATTTAAAGAATGTTTTTTAACTTCAAAGTCGAATTTTTCAAAATGCCGTTTTTTTCATGTTTGGGGGCGCATAGCTTAAAATCTATGACATAAATACTTGAAATTGTTTTTACATGTTTCTCTAATGTATTTAAGTACTTTAACACGAGAAATTATTGATAAGTAATACACTTTTTTTTTTTTTTTTTTTTTTTTTTTTAAAGTAATTATCTAAAAATTTTAAAAATTTCTTAAACTTATTTTTAAAAAATCATAATTATTTTAATTTTTTAAAAATAACAGATATCTCGTGTTAAAGTATTCAAAAGTATCTAAATATTATACTGTGAAAGCTTCATAATGATTGAAGAATCGGTTATTAAATGAGATGCCCCCAAAGTTGTTGAATTTAACATGGGCTCCAATGGAGTTGCCGGACCCCCTTAGTTATTATTTACATTTGGCTTGTAATAATAAAGGTTTCAGAGCTAAAGTTGAAACTCCATATCACCTACAAGAACACAAAAAATAACTGAAAGTAATGCATCTTAGTGATTCCTAAGATGGTAAATTGCTTACTTTCTTAACGAAATAGGCTTATTGTAAGCTGGGAGATTAGTGAGACTTGACTGGGCCAATTTCAAAAGAATGTTTTCTTTAGGACCCATTTTTTGTTGTTTGAAAGGCAACTAAAGTAAATGGAAGGTAATCTAAATCGGTTTTGTTTTGTTTACTTTATATTTAATAATAAAAAAAGAGTCACAGTCGTATTTTTTATCAGTTATTTATTCTAAATTTCGGGTTAAAAAAAAGGGACGATAATGATTACTCTTAGAAAGTTGTAATTTTTGTAGATTATTTTAGGAAGATAAAGTTTGTACAGTATCAGCAAAATTAACTTGAAAAAAATATTCTAAAGGTTTAGGCAAAAAAAAAAAGTTTTAATTTGAAAACTAACTTTAAGTCAAACAGAATGGCAAAAAGTATATATAAGTTATTAAAATGTGTATGAAAGATATTGCTATTACATATATTTCTGATTTTTAATGTAATTAAAAGGGAGCTGGGGGTAATAATGTGAATTTACAATAGCAGCCATTTTGGTTTTTGTCCCGAATTTAGAGCTTGATGTTTCATTTGATGAAAGAATATACATGTCGAGGTAGATATCTATCATGTGATAATAGAATCTCATATAGATAAATTCTGAAAATCAAGTTGAACATTTATCCATCTCTTTTACTTAATTCAATCACGATTTTCGAATTATGAATTTTAAAAATTTATCGTTTGAATTGATATAAGCCTAGCTCTTCGTGTAATAAAATACGACTACTCCTTCTGAAAAAAATTCAGAGGAGAAGGGGGTGACAAAAGTGCCCCATAGTTTGTAATTTGAACATTCAATATAGCATACAAAGAATGATAGAAAATTTATAAGTCATGTATTAATATATATGTATGCTAAAACATTTTTTAAATATTTTTAAAACATTTTTCAAATAGAATGATTTTAAAATAATGCGTAGTTATTACAGAGTACATACTGAAACTATGGAAAATAAAAAACTAGTGAATATTCACCTTACTCAAAAAAAAAAAAAAAAAAAAAAATTGATAATTATTTTACTGAGATTGGTTAATGCATAGAAGTATATATTTTAAAATACACTTATTGAAATTATTAATTTCAATTTCAGCTGAAATTATTAATTAAAATTCTTGTTAAAGTTTTTAGATAATTAATATTTTATATATGATGATTTTTTTTTTTTAAGTTTACTTAAAAATTAAATTTCACGTATATTTTAAAATATATTTTTGAAAGAAAACTTTAACAAAAAAATCCTCATTCATTAAAACTCTAATTTTTTGCAGTTAATTACATGTATACAAAATCAATCATTTTTATCTAAAAATTATAAAAGTATTTTCTTTTTCAATCATTTCCATAATTGAACGTTAATGCTCGATATAATTAAACGCAAATGTAGCTGTTAGAAGCATTATGGGTAATTACACATCTAATGAATCCTGAAGTGTTCAAACTTCAATATTAAGCTCATCAAACCACTCCAAAATATCGCCCCTCCCCCCCATCACCATATTTTGCTTAATATCCTCATTAATAATCTTTAAATATTTGCTTCTCCAGCTCCACGCTCTAAACAACCGAACCCTCTAATGGAATATTACATTTTTGGTACGTGAAATTCGTGCCTAACAAGCCTTAAACCTGATATGATCAGTACTTCCAGGCCATTACCTCGACAAATACAATGTGTGTGGAAAATTCGCTCTTCAAATAACGTTGGCGAAGAAATTTGGCGTTGGAGGCGTTGTTTGCTGACTTTTATGACGGGGAAGAAGGTAAATATTGAAGGCTGTTGACATGTCATCGACTGTAAAATTTACATTTAAGTTAGGTTGCCAGACCACATATTTGATAGAAATTATTGAAAATGCGCAAATGGAACTACTAACGAACCTTACTGCTTTGATTTCTTAATTAATAATGTGTTTTGTAAGTAGTCGCGTTTACCAATATATATTAGATAGACATTACTTAAAGACATACTCCATCCAATGGCAAAGGTAAAGTGTATGCAGCTTTCATGTTGGCGACGGGCCTCGATCCCGAGACCATTGGATCTCGAGGCAGATGCTTTACCGCTGTGCAAAAGAGTACTCCAGTGCACAGAAGCTTTATCTGTTATTTGAAGTCGCCACAAAGGAATTTCTAGACAGGGATCCCACTCAAATCACAGAATGAAAATCAATGACTTTTAAGGACCTAAGTAGCGTTTTTAAGGACCGTTGAAAATTGTTTTTTCAGGCATCATGTCTATATATAAATTTTTAATAAAGTATATTCTACTGTGATGTCGGGACAAGAAAAGGTAGCGAAGTTCGGAATTTTCTTTAATTCACATTATCCTCAACACAGACTTGTTTCAAGAACAACACACAGAACTTACAAAACACACATGTCCATCTATCTTAAATTATTGATGACCACACACAACCGTTCACAGTTTTTTTTTTTTAAATGTTCTTACATCATCTAGAACACCCAACAGTCCGCCGCTCGCTGTTCAGTTCTTTTTTTTTTTAAACTCGGGGAAGTCCCTAAAAAAAAACATGCGTAAAAAGTATTCTTTCAAATGGATGAGCGCCATCTATTTGGAAATGATGAAGTCATTACACTACCAAAAAAAATACAAGTTGGTGGATGCGTAATACAAATATGTCGGAGAATTCTGATACGGTGCAGATAAGTGGCGGTCACTTGAGATAGCAAGTCCGAGTTGTATTTTTATAAATTTTGCAACTGGCCACACAACATCTGACAACAAAATTAAGGACTTTTAAGGATCTCTAAGCATTTTCAAAGGCTTTTAAGCACCTCAATGTATTTTCAAGGCCTTGAAAACAAGTTCAAAAATATTAAGCACTTTTAAAGACTTTCAATGACCGTGAGAACCCTGCTAGATATAATGTATTAAATTGTAACATATCTTGGTAGGAAAAAAAATGGAATAAATTGAATCGACTTATAAAAATATAAAATGCGTTAAGAAACCAGGTTTATCTAATTCCCAAACTAACGAAATAACTTGGAACTCGTAAATCTTATTAAGTATAGTAAAATATCTTAATAAATAATAAATAATCTTGAAAGTAAAATAAAATATCCTTAAAGATATGCGTAATAAATTTAATATATATATTATAAGGAAATAAAACTAGCCTTCTTAAAACGTGCTGCATTTCAGTAGTTAGATATAAATTGAGATATTTGCAAATGCTGCAGCGTTTGTTAAACTTAATTTATGACTCTGTAAGTTTCTAATTTAATTGAAACTTGCAGTGTATTTTGGGATATTTGTAAGAGAAAGTGAACAAAAACCTGACTGAACAAAATTAAATTAATATAAAATGAAGGAAGTAATACATTAGTATACAGTTATATTTGATGTATTAGTGGTTGAATTAAAATAATTAAATGTAGAGTGAATGGAATTAGAATGATTGAATGGAATTACAATGATTGAATGGAACTAGAATGACGGTATGTAAGATGGCTGATATTGAAATGATTAAATGCATGATGAATGAATATACAATAAATAAACTTAGTATAAATAAATAAATGTATAAGGAATAATGAATGAACGGAAATAGAATTATTGAATTTCTAATAAATGGAATTAGAATAACTGTAGAATGTTTGAATATAGAATGATTAAATGAATGATTTATTAATATATACGGAATGAATATAATATAGGAATTTAGAATGAATTAATGAAGAATAAATTAAGAAATGTAGAAGAAAAAAAAAATTGTTCAAGCATGAATAAATTCTCTGTACAAATTTTTTTTCTAACAATTCAATTGTGTGTTTACTACCTTGATTAAATTTAGCATAAAACC
The DNA here is from genome assembly GCA_963978545.1 of Linyphia triangularis. Lineage (NCBI taxonomy): Eukaryota > Metazoa > Arthropoda > Arachnida > Araneae > Linyphiidae > Linyphia > Linyphia triangularis. The sequence goes on along the minus strand of OZ021722.1, from coordinate 14,287,876 downwards.
TTATTGTAAAATAAATGCAATCAAAAATCTCCTCTAATATTCATTTTTAATTCTTGATATTCACCAAGATAATGCATTTGTGTTGTACCATACATTAAATAACCAAACCTCGAAATTAACTTTTTTAGATTAATACTTTATCAATGACAAAATAAAAAGCAATACTAATAAATTACATACAAAAATATGGCTATTATGTAACTCAACTAACTATAGCGTTTTACTTACTCTTAATATATTTTTTTTTCGAAATTAAAGTTAAAATTTTCCATCGAACAAGATGTTAAGGAACAAGAGAGATATTCATGGGCGCCCCCAGGAGGGTGCAAGGAGGTGCACTTGAACCCCCCTGACTCTTGAAAACTTTAAAAAAAAAGTATATGAAGGAAAAGATGTAAATCTAAGAAAATGTTTTGTTTTCTAAGTCATCAGATATACTACCTTGAAATCTATTTTTAGAATTCAATTGAACATATTCCAATAATGCCTTCGTGTTTCATTTTAATATTTTTTTTTTTTTTTTTTTTATTATTATTATATCCGAAACTTGGAAGAAATAAACAATTTTTACTCTTCTGTATTTTTGCATCTTCGAGATCCTCTATTCTAAACAGTGAATATCGTGAGATTTGGATGATAAAAAAAATCATTAAAAATATATATTTTAATATTTTTACTATTTTGTATTTTTTTCTCTTTAACAGGGTTGCGCTTTCAAAAATATATATCATGAATTTTAACTATTCTCAAAGAGTATAATTTACAATGCATAATTATTAATTAACATTTCTAAAAAAATTAATGATTTTGATAAAAATCTAGTCTTGCACCTCCTTGCGAATATTCCTGGGGGCATCCATGGAGAAATTAAAAGTTCTACTTTCCTGAGTATTTTTACAATATAAACAGTCGAATATTGCCCGAATATCAAGATAAATTGTCCAATGGTATTGACAGTTGAACAAGATATAGAAAAGATCTCTTGATACTAGAAGTTATACTGTACTGAAATTTTTACAAGATATGGACAGCAGAATATTGTCCAAATGTCAAGAGGAATTTTCCAATGGTATCGTCCATGGAACAAGATATAAAAAGTTAAGAAACAAGATATGCAAAAAGTTATATTGCTCTGAAATTTTTACATGATATGGTCCGCAGAATATTGTCCAAATGTCAAGAAGAATTTTCTAACGGTAGTGTCCATGGAACACAATATATGGAAGTTAAGAAACAAGATATACCAAAAGTTATACTGCATTGAAATTTTTGCAAGATCTTGACAGCTGAAAATTGTCTAAATCTCAAACAGGAATGGTTTCTATACTAAACTTCAACTTAACTAGACATCACTTAGACGGTAGATCGTGACAGTGTTCATAGGTATTTCATCCATTTTGGCGGAGTGAAGACATAATTCTTGCCAAACCTTATAGCCTTTTGTTCTCTATAGGGTTGTGGTTTGGCGAACATTATGCTTTCACGCCGCCAAAATGGATTAAATACCTATGAGCACTGTGACGATCTACCGTCTAAGTGATGTCTAGTTAAGTTGAAGTTTAGTATAGAAGGTGTCTCAAAGGGAAGTACCTCCCACTTACGTCTATTACGAGAGAAAACCCAGAAAAGTGGAGAACACCAGCGTATCTTCTCATGTTTTAAATCAGAGTTCGCAAATAAGACATGTAGTCTTTTGTCATACGTCTTCTATCTTTCATTGTGTTGACGCCACGTCCTAATTGTACAACTTGTAGTTTGGTTCTTTTGTGCTTAGCATGCCACATTTTTCTTTCTTGTCAAATTGTTTAATCACTTTTTCTGAGACCCCTTTCCTCGTAATAAAAAGTTATTCTTTCCAACGATAAAACCCCAAATACATCACCGAAGCGTTTTAATATTCGAGCCGAATCTCAGCTATTATACATGGCGTGTGGACACGCGAGTTTTAACACGAGTTCTTACGTGTCCCATAAATTGTCCCCAAAGGCCAAATTCGCTCCGAAATTGGCTCCGTACGTCTCAAGAATTTTAACTTTGTCACCCACCTCCTTCAAACACGAAACGACAAGGTACAATAAAGCGTGAGTAAGTCATCTTTCCTTATGAATTTTAAATTTCGTAATTTGGGACAGCTTTTTGAGGAGTTAAGTCCAACGGCAAGATTGGATATAAGTATGCATAAGACGTGTTTTTTTTTTCACTAAATATAAAGTTTCTCAAATAGTGAAATTGTGTTTTTACTTCACGTCTGCTTGTAATTAGCTTTCAATTCTGGGAAAGGAAGGTCACGCTTATTGGCCAGAGGAAATAGATGATTTGCTTTATTGTAGAAGATAAATGATTGTGTCTTTATTTAGGAAATATTTTATGACGAAATTATCTGATATGTAGTCAGGGCCTAGTTTCCTGAATACAGTGTTTTGTTTCTGTACTTTTGTGTCAAATGTCCACTGAGCAAAATTTTTGCGTACCTCCATCAGTCACTTTAATATTAATAGCTGTAATATAAGAAATGCAATTTTCTCTTGTACTTTTTTTTATAAAATTAGCATTGAACAAAATTTTTAGATTAGATAAGTCAATCAAACGATTGATATGAATAGCTATTAATATTTCTTTTGTACATAAATCATTGTTTATTAATTCGAGTTTAAGTGATCCTTTTTGTATTTATTTAACATCAGTTTATTTAGTATTTTTATTTTGGAATTTCTATATTTCTTACTTTGAAATGACATAAATACAAAACAGTGAGAGACAGGAAAAACATAGACAAGAGGTATATTGGATAGACGGGAATGGAAATTTAAATTATCAGATTTTTGCAAAATTATTTTACAATATTGAAATGTGACGACTATTTGTTGTAAAATCTGAATATAGCGAAATGAGTTGATAGTTTTCCTCATGAAAAAGAGTCGTATAATCTTTTTATTGGATCCTTCAGTCCAAAAGGTCACTTTTTTTCAAAATGCAGAGGTTTTGCAATACACACAGCCGGGTTTTTAGTACCACCAAATTACCAGTTTTGTTTAATGACCGTCCGAATGAAAATGGACTTTTTTGGTAAACCCTCCAGGGATAGCTCAGTGGTATTTGGCCAGTTTCCGACACGTGGGTTCTGGGAATATTTGTCAAGTCCATGCCGAATCTCGACTATTGTTGTAAAATACATAATTTAAAAAAAAAAAAAAATAATAATAATAAACATGTCAACACCATCACAAACATATTTTTTACTACTATGTCCTTTCTTATAGATAAAAATATATTTTAATTTTAAAACTCTGCATCGACATTTTAAAACTTCCATTATATTTTACCAAGCACTTGAGCAAGATTGAGCAAGTTCCGTAGCGACGGCTAGTCTAATTGACCAGTGTCGAGTGATATTGGCAGTGGCGGCTCGAGCACTACATCCAGTGCAGTCGGGGTGCATCTAAATTTATTTGTTCAAAACTAAAATTGTACAGTTTAAAGTTTTCTAAAATGAAGATTCAATTTCTACGGCAAGTGAAAAAAAAATCCGATAAACAGCAAACTTCTTGCCTCAATGCTCAATTCACAAGGAGGGAAAAAACGTTTCCAATCAAGGTGATTTTCCTCCGAAATGCAGCGAAATGCTTTTCGGCTGCGACGTTACCATGGTAACCAATAGAATCCAAGAGAGCCTTCCCTCCACGTAATGCATACCGTGGCAGCCTGGTAGCTAGATCAGCGATATTCCGACTTCAGGTGTCCTTGAGAATTTCTGCTCTAAGATAATCTCTAGATAGAATTTTGCCAGATAATGGTACCATCTGAAGACTAGAGAGTTTTGTTATTAGTCTGAAGTACTATTTTGTTACGAAAATAAATTTGAATATTTTAAATTCACTATCTAAAATATCGTATTTTTGCACGTGAAACTTCATTTCACAGTGATAACTGAAGTTTGATATAATCTTTTTGAAAAATTATTTAAGAATTCAAATCTGCATGAACTATTAGATGTTTTGAACCTCAGTCAAATTGATTGGAAAAATAAAATGAATTTTTCTAGATTTTAAAATGCAAAAGTTTTCAGAAAATTTGCGATTTTTTCTACTTTCAATGTAAAAAAAAATTCTATTTCAAAACTATATATTCTAGATACTGAAAGGAGGTTCATAACATTAAGAATGATATTACGCACAATATCCGACCATAATTTCATTTCTCGGCTCTAAAAAAGCTCGAGTAATCACTATTCAAAAGTATGCTAATTATAACGAGCCAAATGTGAATTAGTTAATTAATTTTTGAATATAATTAAAAAAAAAAATCCTTTTAAACATCATTAATAAATATGTACTTTTAAGTGCAAATAAAATCCAATTTTTAAAATTATAATTTTAAAAAAAATGTCTAGTGTGATTGTACATGGTTGTGAAACAGTGTGTGTGGTTGGGGAGGGGAGGTGTCATTGGTAAGTCACATATTTCCGGCTGCAATAACATTTTCGACCACGGGCCGCCACTGGATATTGACCATCGTATTTGTGCTACTGTGCAGGCGTCATCATATTTTCTCCCATCAATCGATATTTCAACCTTGCATATTTTAAATTCCATACCTGTCTGTCCAAACATACCACTTGTGTCACTGTTTTGCTATTATGTCGTTTCAAAGTTAGAGATTCCTTTGAAAAAGTTTCAGCAGTTTTAAAACAGATTTCGTTGCATAGTAGATACCAAACACTATAAAAAAATAATATAACCCCCCAAAAAAATTTAAGTTTTCAAAATAAATCTTTTATATGCATTACCAGTTTATATTTTCATCAACATAGTGCCGTTTCTGTTGCCAGCGTGTGCTTTTTTTTTTTTTTAATTTAAAATTTGACGCAAACACCATCACTATAAGCGAAATACGATGTAAACTGCTTTTTTAATGTATTCAATAAATGTTAATTTATGCTCTCATATCCAAATATCTTTTAGTTACACTGACGGTTCAAGGAATGGGTGAAATTCTACAGCTTTTTTCCCCTGAAATAATTTTTAAATTATGTTTATAGCTCAAATATCGAGAGTTTTTTTAGAATTATTTTTTTTTTTTTTTGAGATAGGTTATAAACTATCATCCTAGTAAAAATATTTAAAAACTATTTTATTTTAAATTTTATTTATAAATTTAAAAATATTGTGTGTTGCTGGAAAAACTGTGGATCAAATGACACATATATACGTACATGACCATTAGTGTGGGTTAAACAAAATTTATTATTTATTTATTAAAATTATTTTGGCAACAAGAAAGAGTTTCTTCAATGATCGGTTTCAGCACAATCGGATGACGGCAAGTTGGTTTATTAATATTCCGTAACCTTTCAGTGACAACCGCCAAAATTTGATAGAATGCATTGTCATCGACATCAAATCTATCTTTAAAGTTTCAGATCGATTGGATGACGACAAGGGGGTTTATTAAGTCTCCATAGATTTGTCCGCCATTGACTAACATATGCAAAATCGAAGTTAATATAAAGGATTTATAAAAAAGTTAACCCCCTAACTTAACAAATGTAACCCAAAAAAATCAAGCCCTCTTAACTCATCAAAGTTTCAAAACTTATCCCTAAAACATCACCTTCACCACTTTTTTTCTTTTAATTAGCACAATCTATTTTCCGAATTGCGACATCTCCTTTTAACTAAGGTAATTTAAAAATAATGAAAACAAGATTTCTTCCACTTGATAAAAATAAATAAATAAATAAAAAAATTAGCTTCTCCTTGAATAGAATTTTGCTGAGTATTCACTTCTTCTGGTTTCGAAGGATCATTAAAAAGAAGTCAGGTTTTTTTTTTTATATAAGCCGCACGTCACGTGTTATCGGCATATATTGTACAAGGCTAATATCTCTCTTTAAAAAATTATCACTTTGCTATTTAGGCAAAAACAGTTTAGCAGCTGTCTTAGGCAGTCATCAACTGAGCTGAGTATGCTGATCTGAAGGGATGGTTAGGGGGATGTTCACAAATTTCGCAACGTTTGTGGGAACCCTGGTAAGATGCACGTCCAACTTTATGCCTAAAAAAGCAGGTCTAAGGTAACCCGGAATCGAAAGTCATGAAAAATGCCGATTTTTAAATTTTAATGTTTTAATTGTTTCGAATAGCAGCTTTCATGATGTTATACATAACAATTTGTAATACCTAAATTGTAAGTACCAATAACAAACAGATATATGGTGCAGGTATATTATGAATTAAGGGGATTGTTTATTTTGAACTTGATTTACTAAAACTATGTTTTGGATGTTTTATGTACCTTTTCTTGGAGACTATTACAGCTAGAAACAACATTTTAAACACTGAAATATTCATTAAAAAAAGTTAATAAATATTTACCCACAAATATATATATATATATATATATATATATATATATATATATATATATATATATATATATATATATATATATATATATATATATATATATATATATATATATATATATATTGAACTTTATACATTAACAATTGTGTGTGAGTGTGTTTCTTTTATTTGTTTGTAATGTTTTAGTAAAAAAAATTATAGTTTTAAGAAACTAATCAATATTTTTGGAACAGTCCATATTAAAGTAATAAACAATTTTGGAGTTATATCACTATAAAAAAAATTCAATTCATATATCTCTTATAGTTACTAAGAAAAGGTACATCAAGCATCAAAATCATAGTTCTGAATAAATAGCGTTTAAAGTAAACAGTCATATGGTTAAGTAGTATATTTTCACCATATGTTTGTCTGCTGGTACTTCCACTTTAAGTATTGCAAAGTGTTATATATCACTGTAAACCTAACGAAAACCATCATTTGAAACAATTAAAATCTCATAATCGACATTTTTCATGATTTTCGATTTCTGGTTATCCTAATGTCATACTAACTTTACAGAAATTGTACTCTTTTAAATTTGGGTGTTTACCATTTTATACATTCAAGGTTTATATGTTTGATACAAGTAATTAAGCTAAGTTACTATGCAAGTTGAAAAGTTACGTCTTAAGAAGTTTTTGGGTGTCGATAGAATTTCAAATAATTTTCTAAAATATAAGGTCTTTCAGAAACGACTCCCTTATCTTTGAAATAACCTAACTGAGAGAGAAAGAAGAGACAAACGGTATGATGGATAGACAGGTAGAGAATTTTAAATAATCGGTTTGCAAAATTAGTTACGTTATTGAAATGTGGCGACAAATTGTAGAAAAATTATAGTGCATCAGAATTAATTTATTGTTTCCTTCAAGAAATTAGGGGTGTGGAACACCACACAACTTTCAGTTACACTACAATACTGGTCACTACATTTAAATTTAACGTGGAATAGTGTTATTACCTTTTTTATATTTTAATTCATTTGAAAAAAAAATGGCCAGTTTGGCGATATTTTTGGCGATAATTCTTACATGGGTAAAAAAAAAAAAAATTAACGACTTCAAAATGGTAAATTTGGAGATATACTTTTAAATAATTCTCCCAGTACACTTTCTTGTAAGTGAAGCAAAGGGGAGGGGGAAATCGGTCGTAGACCGAGATGCTCAAGAAAAAAGAACTCTGCATTAGACATTCGCTTTTCAACTTTTTACACCTTGATTAAAACGCCTTAAGTAGCATTACCTTAGCGATTTTGATCGAAATCGTTAAAGCCGTTTCTTAGTAATTGCTGAAAAACACTATTTATCCATTGCGTTTTCACGTTTTGCGCACACGCAATATTGACGAAAACCTTAATGACAAGTCACATTTCCACCATTAACCCGTACACCAAATTTGAATAAGGTCAATTCGTCCGGGAGTTATGCTGACCGCGTACACACAGACACACGGATATACAGACAGATATCCTTTCTATGCCACTAAATTGAAGTCCGGATGTTCCAAAACGTAGAGAACTTCAAAAAATCAACAAAAATGTGTAACCAAAATAAGATATGAGTAATTGAAAGTAAAAGGGCCTTATGATTCAGTCCGTGCAACCCAAGAGACTCTTACTTTTGTAAAAGAATCGTTCGTTCGTTCGTTCGTTCGTTCGTTCGTTCGTTCGTTCGTTCGTTCGTTCGTTTGTTTGTTCGTTTGTCAAGACATATTTTTTTAGAGTTTCTGATGGGTTAAGGAACAAATAATATGAATATAACTTAAAGACTACACACAATGTTAATTTAATCGCATAAGATATCTAGTGTAACCTCATTGGAGGAAATCATGACAAATAAACAACGTTTGTACACGAACACTATTCTTAAAAAGTAAAACTTGGCGAAGTACAAAAAAAAAAAAAAAAAAAAAAAAAAAAAAAGGAATCTGCAAAATATTTTAAAAACAAACATTTCATGGAGTATTTTCAAGTGAGGTATGAAAACACAAAAATGCATTTACGAAAACCATGAGACACTCTCCTTGTTTTTACTCTCACAAGCTAAAACATCATATTCCTTTTATATCCAATTTTCTTCTTCATTTATCTAGCAAAAAACAACAATAAAAGCGGTTATTTCTGTTATATCTAACCCTTAAGAAAAGAAATGGTAGAAAAAAGTATTGTTGTCATTGCTATAAGGTCCTAGGATCGATGTTATCTACAATATTACACAACGATAAAAAAAATGATTCCAAGTAACGCTTTTTGATATTTATATCTATAATACTCGGAAATCGTAACATTGAAATAATTATTATTTATAAAACAAATATATTTTTAACCGAACTAGATGGAAATTTTGGATTAAATTTCATCATTCGTTAGTTATTTTTTGTAATGTTTTCATAAATAATAAAATTGCATGAATTATTCTTTTAGGTCTATTTGAATGCGGAATTTTAATTTGAGAGTACTATACTGTTATGAGATATATTTATATTAAATATGCTTTTCTTTAATAGTTATATGTTTAAGAATATTAAGGTTATAAGTAAGTTATGGTTATAGATATAAGAATAATGAATGTTAATTTTGCGGTTAATCGTAACATTGAAATAAATATTTTTGATAAAACAAATATATATTTTAACCGAACTAGATGGAAATTTTTGATTAAATTTTACCATTCGTTAGTTATTTTTTTATAATATTTTCATAAATAATAAAATTATTTGAATTATTCTTTTTGGTCTACTTTATTTATGGATTATTATTCAGGTTTTATTATTTATAATTGTGGATCAACATATATTATGTAATACTAATTTTGTGAAGATTCAATGTTATTTAGATTTATAAATAAAGTTAGCATTTGATTATTATTTTTTTACATCTCAATTCTTTTTTATCTTTGCACTCATAAAGATCTCGAAATTTCAAGATAACTCAAAGCTTAGATTCGATGCTCTGTGGGTAGGTGTCCGACTCATATAAATAGGAATTATGTTACTTAGCTTTTTAGCAAGTGAGAGTGTTACATGAGTATTTGAAAATGGAAAATGCTTGATAAAAACATTCTTTAATAATGGGTTAAAGGAAAAATTACGTTCACATGTAAGTAATTAACTTTTTCGCATAAACTTTAGGTTTTTGAAGTTTACAAAATTCTAGTTGGAAATCGTGCTCCAAACGCAAATTCGTTGTTTTTTTTGTTTTTTTTTTAAATCTCATAAACATTGAATGTCTAATTTAACACTAATGCTGATTAAATGGTAATATTTGATTCTCTAAATGCACATTACTGCTTAACTTCAAAAGAATACATTAGGCAATTTTGAAATATTAGCTTATTAAAACGCTAAAAGGACTCTAAACATTAGTATAAACAATTTGTGTAATTTCGGACAATTTATACAAATAATAGAAGTAGGAAATTTAAAGGCATACAAATCGAGAATTTCATAACCATAGGTCCACTAAAGGTTTTTTTAAAACAGAATAAACAAAACTAATACCTGTATTAATAGAACTATTGCTTTAAAGAATATAATTGTTAAAGTCGATATTTTTCTTTCCTCGTGCTTTTCGATAAGTTCAAAGCAGTTTTAAGAAATCTTTTTGAAAATTCAGTTTTCGAGAATTTGTACAATGCAAGTTTTATAGATATCTTTTTAAGTCAATAGCATAAGGCATTGAAATAAAGTTTCTTGAATACTACTTGAGGAAAGTTTCATTTTCTCTTATTCTAAGCGCATCGAGTATAAAAAAGGAATTCGAAAACTTATATTCCAGGGAAGGGTTTTATTTTCAATTCAAGAATACTTTGGATTTTGCATAAGAAAATGCATTTTCCTCTTTGAAAAATTGAAAGAGAAAAATTATCTAAGAATAAATATCTCTTTCGCACACGTTTCAATTGTTCTCTACTTAGTTATGAAAGTCTGTAATGTAATACTGAATAGTTCTAAGCAAAGTAAATATAATATATTTCATCATAACAATAATCATTTTAAAAGTTATTTTTAGTTCAAATACTGTTGTTGTTGTTTCTAATCTCCCTTTTGTCTGACGGAGTCAGACAATATCAGTGAAGCCATTGACATTAATGAAGTCTGACACTAGTTGTGGACAGTTATAAATGTCCTCCCAGTCCAGTCCAAGGCAGTCCAAAATGTGCTGAGGTGATGCCTGTTCTTTTTGGCATTTAGGGCAAAGAGGAAAATTTTTGCTTCCCCCAGAATATGTGAGGCCTTTAAGGTGACCACTAGCAAGTCGGGACAGACGGGTATTGGTGTGCCTATCACAAGGAAGAGATAGGGAGTGTCCTGGCTTTTTGGCTTTATACCATTCGTGAGAGTTCAAATACTTCTTGCGTTAAATACTAAAACAAAAAATAACCTCTCATTTCCTTATAAGTAAAATTAAGTATTTTAAAATACCATCTAGAAAAAAAACTCTATTTTGAAGAAATATTAAAAAAAAACTCATTTGTATTCGTTTCTGTAAGAAATTTAAAAGAACCTTTTTTTCTAAGAATTGTATCAAATCTTATATAATACTTTTAAACTGCTAAAATAAAACTACGATGCTAAAAGATAAAACTACTCCAATCAGTCATTTTTTCTTAAACCTATACACACCCAACCCAGCTTTTAAAAAAAAAATAGAAGAGAGAAAAAAAACAATAAAAAAATATCTACCTTTAAACTTCATCAAGGCTCGATACCTGCGCGAAGTACTTAGCAGACGAATTTTTCGAATTTATTGCTTGGTTGATCTTACGAAATGGGAAATTCGAATTCGTTGAAGTAAAAAGCAATAAATTCCAAGAGTTTCTATTTCCTAAATGACTTCTTGGCAACATCTTAGAGAACAGACGATGTCTTTATCTCTGTAGTAATAGATATGTGTTGCTCCCTTTTTTATGACATTTACGTGTTGTAGCGAGTAATAAATGGATCTTCGAACTTTATGGAATTTAAATGCGATGGCGAAACGAAGCAAAATCTGATTTAGTGTTTTCTTTAAACATTTTAGGAAGTTGGTTGACATTTAAAGATAATAGTTCTCAACATTATTTCTAATTAAATTAATATTCGAAAAAAGAGTTGTTATATTTATTTTTAATTTGTATTGAAACTTTCAAAAGCATTGTTTCGATGGTTTTATTTAATAATATGAGTCTTTATTGAACGGTTATAGATTAATTGATGCCGAGTTTTGTCAAAATTTACCATGGTGATTGGCGACTACATTTTAAATAATTTAAAACATTGTGATGATTATGTGTCCTCATATTCAGCACAATTACAGTAAACTTAATTTCGCATTTTATTGCTCTTGCTCAGTTGTTTGGTTGTTTTCAGATTATCTGGCGCAATCAGCAACACGAGGGTTGTAATGCGCCGAAACATTCGTCATTTGACAACCAACATACATTTACAAATACCCATGCCTTACACGGGACTCGAACCCGCAACCTCGCGATCTAGAACCTAGCACGCTAACCACTATATCGTTTGGTCGGCGTGCTCCTGCTCAGATAAGCGAGTAATTCCAAAGAATGTATTGTAACCTAAAAATTTAGATTATTACGCAATGATCTAGTTAATGAAGTAATGATAACTTCATGCAGCCCTGGTTCCTTGGAATAAGCAACTGACAATCTATCAAATATATGCAGTGTAAATTTGTTTAAGCATCTGGTACTTATCCTCTATGACCAATAACTTAACTCGACATTTTATTATTTTTGGCTGCATCTGAGAATAATTTTAAAAAAAAGGGATTTATCTTTATTATTATTTTTAAAAAATAATTTATCATAGAAAGTAACGATGACTAGGAATCAGTACAACTACCCAAAGAAAGTTTTATAAAATCCTATTCTTTACGTATCTAGACATAAAGAAAGGAATCAATGCTGTTAGAAAAATTAAGTGTTATCAACTGCATATCTATAGTAATAATAATATACATATCCATATCCAGTGCAAATGCGTGTAATCATTTGGTACTTATCCGCAATGACCAATTACTTAATGTTATATTTTGCTGCTCTTGGCCAGACCCGTGAATAATTGCAAATAGACCATTTCCCAAATAAAATTAGGTAAAACCCTTTTCTTTATGTTATACGCAATGCAAATAAATAACTAAGGGTGTGGAACAACGCAAAACTTTCAATTACAATATAATATTGGTCATTACAATAAAATTTGTTATGGTGGTATTTATCGTTTTTATATATTCATACATTTAAAAAAATTGCCACTTAGATGATATTTTTGTAAATAATTTATACATGGGGCAAAAAAGTCCCCAAAATGGCTAAATTTACGATGTTAACCTATAGATTTTACCCTGTCCTTTCTTGTTCGTAAAACAGAAAAAATTAATTGTTGATGAGCGATGCTCAAGAGTAGGGAGCTCTGTGCTAAAGGCACTCGTTTTTCAACTTTGTACGCTTTTATCACATTTCTATGGAGTTTAGGAGGTGAGGACACTTAGAGGCCCTTAAGATGCATTAGCATAGAGATTTTAATCAAAATCGTTACAGCCGTTTTTTAGCAATTGCTGAAAAACATGATTTTTTCATAGCTTTTTTATGATTTCATATTTATGCGCATGCGCGATTTTGACGAAAACTCTAATGGTACGTCTCATTGCCACCACCAACCCGCACACAAAATGTAAACATCGTAGGTTAATTTGTTCAGGAGTTATGCTGACCCACGTACACACAAACATAAATTTTTTCTAGATCACTTTTGTGAAATCAAAACACTGAGGAAAAACACGGAGGTCGTGCCAAAACACTGAGAAATGCAAAAATAATTAGGAAAAAGGTACGTGTCGTAGCAATTAAATAGGAATTAGTACAATTACCCAAAGAAAAATTGTCTAAAATCTAGCAAATTTGGCAGCTTTTTTTCATTTTGCAACTTCAATTGTGCTGTAATTGAATCTGCAAATATACAATAAATGCAAATTTTTTCAATAAAATGTAAGATTGTTTTAATCGAAAGTTATAAAAGTTATTATTATTCGCTTTTTATAAAAAAAAATCCCTTTCACTATTTAAAGTTGTCCCAGGAAAGAAAAGTTAAAGACTTTTTAAAAGGATACATTTAACCTTGTGATTATGATAAGAAATTGTAGTAAAAAACGATGATCTTCGTAACATTCCATTCTAGTTAATAGGACTATAAATTGAAATATATTAATATATTTAATATGAAAAAAAAAAATCGTAAATTAAAATTAGTTAAATTGTGACACCTATGTTATATAATTAAAAAAGATATCAAAACTTTTTTTAGTTATAATTCAGGAAATGTACATTTTGAGATGATTTCAATGCGTATTTGTTGTTTTAAACTTTCTTTTATTCTTTTTGAAACAAAGAATCATTCAGTTATACGTAATAAATTTTACTGACATCCAATGATATAAACATCAAAAATAGTCTTAGAAACAGAAATATACAGTTAAATGTATCATCATAATATTAATATAGAAAAGAGTTGGCATTTGAAGAGTGTATTTTATTTTTATCTTTTTCTATATTTAAATTATGGAAAATTTCCTGTTATTTATGTATGGAATTTATGAATATAAAATTATGCTTTTGTGAATATTTAAAATGTAATGAACTATAAATTCATTGTTATCTATACAAGTTCAATGTTATCTCGATATCCATTTGAATCTTTTAAGAAATCAAAAGTTAGAGCATTATTGTTGAACGTTTTAGCAAACATCACTAAATATTATAAATATCTCCGAGCATTATACTCGCATTAATTATAATCATTAATTTTTGGCCAAAATTTTTTTGAATAATATAAAATAGGTAATCTTAAAGAAAATTACGTTTTCAAAACAGTTTACAACATTTAGAGATTTAAATCTCGCCAAGTTCCGAAGAATGTTTGTTGACTGATTTGGCTTCCAAAACTACAACCATCCAATTCATAATGATAATCAAATACGAACTTAGCGTACGAAATACTTTTAAAACGTAATTTATAGTTTGTAAACTTAAAAAACATAAAGATATTGCAATTTTCAAACGTAAATGTAAATTTCGATTAAAAATATAATAAAAATCTGTAAAAATTGAACATGATTTAAAAATGTATATATAAACTACTTTGTAAAAAAAAATTGTAAACTGTTATTTATTTAAAAAAAATATCATAAACAGGTATTTGGGAAATTAGATAAAAATCGATATTTGGTAAAAATTGTGAAAAAAGAAATTCAGCTTCATTTGTAAAGAAAAATAATAGAAGCTTTATATTTGTAAAACAGTATTGAAAATTTTAAAGGCTATTTATATGAAGAAAATAAATTTTTCTCTTTTGGTAAAAGAGCTTCCATTCGTTTCCTGGAAAGAAATTATAAAATAAAAAAAAATAATAATTTTAATATTTCACTAAGATATTAACTCGGTTAACTCCATTGAGTTTTTTAATCAATCAAAATTAAATTATCTCTACAAAATGATTTTAAAAAAAACAACATTATCCCTATTCTACTAAATAATCTCCTCAGCATCCACAACCCTAAGACCAGTCAAGCCGCTCCAGCTTCTCACAGAAAAGCAATCACCTATCATCCGCTTGTAATACGCAAGAATGCATCATAATGGAGCGATCCGGAAAGTTCCTTTAGAAATCTTCACGTTGAATTCGGCCGAAGTGTTGGACGAAAGGGAAGTTCGCATCTATACCATACGAATTCAATGGATGTCTTAGAATCTCAATGAACACTACTGCTTCTGGTTAATCAGTATTCCGTAAACGTACAAAGGAAGGTGAACGAAAGGATGGGCAAGTATTTGTTTATAGTCCAACACAACCTGACCTCATTGACCTCATCACGCTGTAGGGTGGATCCTTCCGCGCAAAAGATATAGTTCCGAGATAATCACAACTTCTATAGTAATATTGATAACCTGCGCACGTAGTTTTGTATTAAACTTAAATATACGTTGATAAAAAAAAAAAAAAATAAGCGCTTTTAAACTTTAATTTTACTTAATACTTTACTTTTCTTACCACGGTTACTATAAGAGTTTTAACGAATCATATGGCTTTGACTGAGCTATCTCATGACGTCACTCATTGGCGAATCGCTATTGGCTAACACGGCTAACCCAGTTTCTTCTCAGTTCAACACATCACATGTAAGATTATTGAGCAGCCAATCAGAGCGTAGTAAAACAGGATCGCACATCGCTGCAGCGTATTTAATGAAATCAGGATAAGTTGTCTTGGACAATAGAAATTGTTGGTTCATAGTGTACATAGTATTAATCGGAATGTTGGTTATTGTTGATTATGTAATAGTCATTTATCTTCGATGACTTTTCAAGCAGAAATAAAGTTGCTCCATATATTTTCATTATATAAGTAGATAGAAAAGGATAGTTCTGCTTCAAGTAAGATTGTGGTGTAATGATCTTGGAATGACCTTGGCTGATGATATCATAGATCAAGTTGAGAGGTCAAGGTCCAAAACACTGTCACCTTTTCTGTCTACTTTCATACTTTTGCCGGTATTGATTTTGTGTTCATAGCGTTACAAAATATATTTTGTAAATAAACACAATGTAAATATTTCAAAAATTGTAATGATACATTTTTTTTCTGCAATCACTTTAAGGTATTAATTTTTTTTCTAATGCAAAAATGTAAGTAACTGCGGGAATATATTTTTTAAAGTTGTGACAGTTATTAAGTTTACCTGGATATTTCTTGAATCTTTTAGGATGTCCTCAACTGATAAGGATTCTTGATTTGGAGGATGTCTTCAACTAATAAATTGCTCGTGAAGGCATTATTCGGCTTCTAGTCCAGTGTAGTGTCCTCTGTTGATGTTTTGCGATTGATAAATGATGTTTGATGATGATAATGATGTAAATGATGTTTTAAGTTGTAAAATCAGTTGAGATTTTTTTTTATTTTTCAAGCAGCAGAAAACTTGCGTTGAAATGAGAAGAGTGAGTTCTACTACAAGCTTGTCAGCTGCTGTTGTTTTAATAATTGTAATATGCTTGGAGAAGAATATAATATAACCCATAAATTGTTGAAGTGCACTATGGGCAAAGCTGGTGCCTGATCTGTCTGGATTGGTTGGGTTAGTTTATTGCTTTAGTGCCACAAGGGAACGGTTGTTGTTGTTGTTTTTCAGATTATCTGGCGCCGTCAGCAACACGAGGGCTATAATGTGCCGAAACATTCGTCATTAGACAAGCCAACATACATTTACAAACACCCGTGCCTAACACGGGACTCGAACCCGCAACCTTGCGGTCTAGAAGCTAGCACGCTAACCACTATACCGTTTGGTCGGCCCACAAGGGAACGGCATAATTTTGTTAAAAGGTTTTATGTAAATTTTCGTGTTACATGTAAAGTGTATGTGTTTAAAATAGGTTGAAACTTAGTAGTTGTGTGTCTTGCAATAAACGTTATGATTCATTACTTGTATGTCGCTTTATTTAGAACCACTATGCATAAACTCCGACGGAAACAGGCTACCGTTGTTTTAATAATTGTAATATGCTTAAGAATGTAATATAACCCATAAAAACTAAGTTTTCGATTCATTAACAAATCCCCGTTTCTGTTGCCAGGGTGTGCTTGGTGTTTGCATCTGAAAAACATCTTTATATGAAGAATATGCAGTAAACTACTTATCAAAATTTATTTATTAAAAAGGAATGTTAATTTATGCATTCACATCCAAATATCTTTTATGTATTCTTATATTTACTAAAACAATTTTGGCAACAGGAAAGAGTTCCTTCAGTGATCGATTAAATGTTATTTCAGCGCGATTGGTTGGCTGGTTGTATTCAGATTATCTGGCGCCGTCAGCAACACGAGGGCTATAATGCGCCGAAGCATTCATCATTAGACAAGCCAACATACATTTACAAACACCCATGCCTAACACGGGACTCGAACCCGCAACCTCGCGGTCTAGAAGCTAGCACGCTAACCACTATACCGTTTGATCGGCTCAGCGCGATTGAATGACGGCACGTTAATTTATTAGTATCCCGTTTAAGTGACCTTTTAGTGACAGCCTTCAAAATTTGACAGAATGCATTGTCATCGACATCGAATCGATCTGTCAAATAGTTTCAGGACGATTGAATAAAAACAAGTGGGTTGATTTAGCCTCCGCAGATTTGCCAGGCATGCACACCAAACAAAATCGAATTTAATATAAAGGATTTAAAAATAAGTTTTTTTATGCAGACCTGTGTCCTTATTTCTCTGAGAGACAACTCGTAACAATATTGAGGGACTGTAGAAGAGCCAAATCAGACTGATCGCAAAGTTTATACTTTGTTTAATGCTAATTTTACTATATATGCAAATTTGTCACGTATGGTTGGTTGGTTGTTTTAAGATTATCTGGCGCCGTCAGCAACACGAGGGCTATAATGCGCCGAAGCATTCGTCATTAGACAAGCCAACATACATTTACAAACACCCATGCCTAACACGGGACTCGAACCCGCAACCTCGCGGTCTAGAAGCTAGCACGCTAACCACTATACCGTTTGGTCGGCTTTTTGTCACGTATAAAATCCCTCCTCGATGAAGCTTATTGTAATGTAATTTTTTTGCTAACATAAAAGGTTTCTTGATTTAATTAAAGGTTTCCTTATTTTAAAAAGTTGTCTCCTTATAGTTTACCATGGTTATCACAGAGTTGATAGTTTTACAGAGATTTCCAGTTTGAATTAATCTTAGAAGCAAGTTGCTTCAAGAACCTCAAGTGTTCTTTTAGCACATGCTATATTCAAAAGATATTGAGTGTTAACTAGCATGGGTTAAGATACGCTATGTAATGATCAGTTGTATTTGAATTTTTAAATTATAAACTTTTATCAAAATTTGTATCGTTCTATATTGACAAAAAGGTTATATATTCTTCCAATGTTCATCTATTTTATTATCAAATTATAATAATCTCATTAAAATAGTGCAACCCAAACTTTTATTTTACGTACAAAATTTTTGACTGTATCTTAAAATATGTATTAACAAACAATTATTCTGGCTCTAAAAAGAACGAGCAAATGTTTTATCTAGGTGCATGGCAGTGCACCAGCCAAGTTGACTGCCAGGCATTTTTTACTGTAAGGAACTCAGCAGTATTTTGACCTCTCATATCTGCGTATTACAGTATACCTGCGAGCTGAATTTTTTTTTACGAGTAGCTGCTAGCCACTTTAGTAAGACCCCTAAGTTTCAAGTCTTCAATTATATTAGTTGTCGCGATAATTCGTGAACTTCTCTTGAACTCAAATTCTCTATTGTAGTTATATATCCCTTATTAGTTTACCTTTAAACATGCTTAATCAATCTATTTTCAGCATATGCCGACCAAACGGTATAGTGGTTAGCGTGCTGGCTTCTAGACCGCGAGGTTGCGGGTTCGAGTCCCGCGTAGGCATGGGTGTTTGTAAATGTATGTTGGCTTGTCTAATGACGAAAGTTTCGGCGCACTATAGCCCTAGTGTTGCTGACGGCGCCAGATAATCTGAATACAACCAACCATTTTCAGCATATTAATTATTCACATATTTTGCTTTAACTTTAATTTTGAATATTGTTTGAATTGTATTTTGATTTTTTTGCTAAAATCAGGTGGGGAGTGTTAAGAATTGTTTTGCAATATACGTCCGATAGATGGCACTTTTGTGTAATAAGAATATAACTGTTTTGTATCAAGGTATTAGAGTATTAGACATGTACTAATAAAGACGTAGCCAAGAAATCGGGAGTTGCGTTTTCCCTTGCATGGGAGGGATAGGTACATCGACTGAAAAAGATGGCATAATAATCAATTTCGAAAAGGGCAAAAAACGACATGTTTTGAAATCCTCTCACTCGCTCACTCACTGATCATCAAACTAATAAAAGGCACTTCTTGTAGAGCTAGAACTATGAAATTTTGTATAATTGTAAGTTTTAACATGTATACAAAGGAAAAAATAAAAAATCGACATTCCCCCCCCCCCTCCGAATCCCCGGAAGGGGAACAGTGTTCGAATTATAATATATGTTATATATAGATCATATTCTAATAATGTTCGCAATTCTAATATATTTCTATTGAGGATAGTTGGTTGTTTTCAGATTATCTGGCACCTTCAGCAACACGAGGACTATAATTCACCTAAACCTTCGTCACTAGACATGCCAACATACATTTACAAACATCCATGCCTAACACGGGACTCGAACCCGCAACCTCGGGGTCTAGAAGCTAGCATGCTAACCACTATACCGTTTGGTCGGCTTTTTGAGGATAGAATTATAAAACTTAGAATACTAGTAGCTATAAGTATACATATACATAGGAAAAACTCACCACACACCACGAAGCCTTTAAAATAAAGAAATAATAAAAGAAACTGCACTGCATTATGCAATTGAGCATTGGCGATTTTTAATCGGCTTTTTTTACCTTTTGCCAACATGTTTTTCAAATCTAAATAAAGTATTTATTTAAAATAATTTTGCATCATCATTCATATTGAATGCATGAGTACGTCATTGACTGTGGTCCAGTAAATTTAACTTTCTCAGAAAAATCTCGTGTAATTCTTCGTTTACAACAACAACCCCCAATGCTGGACGTTGTTGAGAACGTTTTTTTAAAACTTCCTTAAAACCAAATAATAATTAAAATAATAAAGGAGTCGGCTAATTATTTAGTTCTCTTAGCTGGCCGCCAACAAAAGATTTGTCAACGGTCGACTGTATAATAAGTACCCAAAAAACATGTATGCTTAACCCTTTCAATCGCGGAAAGTTTTCGCCGACCAAACGGTATAGTGGTTAGCGTGCTAGCTTCTAGACCGCGAGGTTGCGGGTTCGAATCCCGTGGTAGGCATGGGTGTTTGTAAATGTATGTTGGCTTGTCTAATGACGAATGTTTCGGCGCATTATAGCTCTCGTGTTGCTGACGGTGCCAGATAATCTGAAAACAACCATCCAACCAACCCGGAAAGTTTTCTTGCAAGTTTAAAAATTAGGAGCACTAAACATTTTACTACTAGTTATTGTTGTGCAAATAAGGAATACATTTAAAATTAATACCTTAAAAAAAGAAGTGAAATCCCAACAAAAACATCTCTCTGTAAAAAGGCACCAAATTCTTCATGCCAATGATTATGGCCGTGAAAAGTATTGATATCTAAAGTAGAGCCTAGTTTAAAGTTGTAAATTACTGGCAATGGAATTCAGTAAAATGTTCTTATCGAAGTCAAAATTCCCCTGCAAAGGCCTAAATAACTATCTGCAAAAAATATTTGTGACACTTGGCCATTACGTATTCTGGTTCACTGACACGTAATGGCCAAGTCACAAAAGCATTTTTGTAGCTAGATATTTAGAGCTATGCACGGGAATTTGGACTTTGATAAGAAACTTTTACTAATTTTATTGCCCGCAATTTATAACAACTTTAAACTTGGCTCTACTTTAGATCTCAATAGTTTTCACGGCCATAATCATTGCATGAAGAACTTGGCGCCTTCTTATAGAGATGTTTTTGCAGGGATTCTTTTGTCAGACATGCTCTTTCAAAACACATCTTACGCTATACTTTGAAAGTAAATTGGTAACTTTTTATTTCTAAAATGAAGTGTATCAACAAACTTAATGTAAAATCTACAAAATTTGTGCAACTAAATGTTACCAACTTCCAAGGACTTATATTTCAGTTTCTAACATAAATTTCACATACACCTGAAGAAAATTGACTAGTATCCATTTATAATTCATGTTGTAAATATCTGCTTTTCTTTTTAACCTAGAGCAGAATGCAGTTCTATAATAACACGTGTCTTGAAGCAGCATCTTACTTGCAGTATTTGCAATAATTCAATTTTATATTTTTAGATTATTTAGCACAAGGCAACCACAATGGCCATTGTCCATACACCTGAAGACGTTTGCACTGTTTAGACTACATTTCGTGCCTTTCTTTTCCGAATGTATTTGTGACTGGCTTGGCGCAGTATAGCCCATGGGA
The DNA here is from genome assembly GCA_963978545.1 of Linyphia triangularis. Lineage (NCBI taxonomy): Eukaryota > Metazoa > Arthropoda > Arachnida > Araneae > Linyphiidae > Linyphia > Linyphia triangularis. Next base: position 14,266,414 of record OZ021722.1, on the reverse strand, counting down.
AACTCTTGCGCCATGGTTGGTTGTTTTCAGATTATCTGGGGCCGTCAGCAACACGAGGGCTATTATGCGCCGAAGCATTCCTCATTAGACAAGCCAACATACATTTACAAACACCCATGCCCAACACGGGACTCGAACCCGCAACTTCGCGGTCTAGAAGCTAGCACGCTAACCACTATACCGTTTGGTCGACACTCTTTCGCCAACCGAATGTATTTGTAATGGTTGGTTTGGTTTGGTGAACGACCAATATTTCAATACTCTAACGGGTAATTTGGCTGAGACCTAATTGAATTCCTAACAATAACGAACTCCCATACCAGCCTCTTGATTCGAACCTGGCGTCTTTTGAAAGCGAGGTCAATAGGCTAATCCCACATCCATTAGTTGGGCAAATTTTTGTAATGAAATGTCAACCATTGAAACTATTCTGTCGGTTTAATTGTAACGAAACGCAGGAAATTGAATTAAATTATTCCACACTTCAAAGTCCTAACAGCCATTATCTAAATATCAGTGAAATATCAAGCAAGTTGATTCAATGAATGAGCATTCATTAGTTAAGTAGCGAGGAAAGGGCGCAGTTCTTCACTTTACGCACAGAAACACCTAACTAAACTCATGAAAATGTTGCCATCGCAAACTACCATTAATCAGAGTGTGTCACTCCAAAACGAACCTCCCCCCCCCCCCCCCTCTTTTCGGGCAAAGTTGGTAGAAAGTTCTAATTCCAATTCAAGAATTCATAGCAATTAACATCGCATTAAATCAAATCCCATTCAAATTCTAAACGAAACTCGCGCATTCTATTTAGAATTATCGAATTTCCCTCCTCCAGCCGCTGCCAAACACACACAGCTAAACTTAATCCCAAACGATAAATCACAGGACTTAGCAGAGAAAACTTTTGCGTGGAGGACTTGTCTAATTAAACAGTTTTCTTTATTTTTTCGTTCTTTCCCGAAACGTTACAAGTTTCTTCGTATCCACGCTTCAGTTGGCAGCGAGAATTTTCTTCATGAAAACGTTTTCATTTGCAGTTTATTCCGATCGCATGGTTTCGCTGTGGTTAGAGGGTAATTAAATCTGCCTCGCATTAATCTTAATTCCCTCACACAGATTATTCTTGTTTTCTTATTTATCGCAAGAGATTCTTCTTTTTTTTTTTTTTTTTTTTAAAGTCCTTTTTCATTCGGCGAGACGGGCTTTGCAAAACTTTCCGAGCGACTGCCGTCTACTTAAGAATTCAGTTCTCTCTCTCTATTTATTCCGAGCCGAGGACTTAATAATTAAATGTAACAAAATAGCACTCGTGATGAGAGTACTTGAAGAAAAATAGTTTCTTTTCTCCGAGGCAGAAACACGTCTTTCTTTTTCCAAAATAATGCGCGCATACTTAATGTAGCGTTCTGGACACATGACCAAAGATCAATGGCGGCGATTAGGAGCTGTTGCTACTCCAATTTCTTTTACTTTTAGGGTCTAAATTTTGGAGGTCTCCCACCCATTGTCCCTTAAATTTTAAGCAACTAGTCGGCGCCACTATCAAACATATGAGGGCTTTCTTGTTCCTGCAATTTAATGCATGCGATGTATTTCCCAAACAAAAGCCTCGAATGCATTGAAATGCAGGATTCCAGCATTTGGATAATTATGATATACTTTGGTGTAAGCTTTCGTATGCACACACAGCTAATGCAAACCTTATGAATGTTCATACCAATCTTGATTAAGAGCGTGCTTATTAAATTTTCTTGTGGACAACACACGTAGTTAAACATTCAGTGTAAGTATTTTGCCATTTCTTCAGTTTATGACCGTAACTACCACTAAGGTCGCTTCTATGTAAGTTTTTATGGCGTTAAAATTAGTTCCAAATACCAAGTATGAAAAATTAAGCGGCATTTAATGACTGAAAACTTCTTCTAATTGTAATAACATATAATAACAAAAATCGATTTAAACTTTCTGTTAAAAGAAAAGTTGGCCAGAGTTTGTAGAAAAACTAGGTGTCTGGAACATCGCACAACTCTCAATTACACTATATTACTGACGGGGAATTGTGTCATTTACCGTTATTATAATTTCATCATTCATTTAGAAAAAATTGTCAGTCTGGCGATATTTTTTGCGATAATTCTTGTGTGGATCTTTAAAAAAAAAAAAAATAATAATAATCCGCCAAAATGATGATTTTAGCGTATACTTCACGATAACCCTTATATTATCCTTTATTATAAGTGAAACTGGCTAGATAAGAAAAAACGATCAATAATGAGGTATGCTCAAGGAAAGAAGACACGAAAACTCTGTGTTGAAGACATTCGTTTTTCAACTTTTTACGCCGTTAAAGCATTTTTACAGAAATTTCGGAAGTGGGAATGTTTATAACACCTTAAGAGGCATTTTATCAATATCGTTAGAACCGTTTTTAAGCAATCATTGAAAAACATGATTTTTTCAATGGCAGCTACCTTATGCGCATGCGCTGTTTTGAAGAAAACTTTAGTGCATGATCACCAGCAACCCGTATTTCAAATTTGAACATCGTAGGTTAATTTTTTCGGGAGTTATGCTGACCACAGACATGCATACAGACAGACATTTTTTCTAGATCACTTTTTTGAAATCAGGATGTTCCAAAAGTGGTAAATGCAAAAATATCGGAAATTTTTTTTTTGACCGAATGCTATACTTTCATTACCCTATGTATGCATAGGGTATATTGACATATGGGTATACATGGGGGGGGGGGGGACATGGGTAATTGAAAGTAAAAATTAACAACTTGTTGAGAATATCAGTCACAGAATATCAAAGTTGAAATACACCGTCTTTGTTTGCTGCCAAAATGGGAATTTCGTATCGAGATAATATATAAACCTTCTTCAGCTCAAAGTTTAAAGAGCTATGTATAAATACACTAGTAGCATAATTAGTTTAGGCTTAACGAATTTTAAATTGACATCCAGTTACCATTTCCGGTACTTTCAATCGTAACTTGATGTACAGTTTTGGTATGGAGCTAGTCTCGACCAGACCTTTTACGTAATATATTGCACACGTCATAGTATTTATAATTTTATCTGTAAATGTTTATCTCAGGCGTTCAGACAGACGGACAAATGTACAGGAAAAATACGACCATTTGAAAAATAAAATTCGTTCATTCTTGAAACTTCGGTCATAACGTCTTTTTGGCAGTAGAATACAAGATCCGATGATTCCTCAAGATTTAAAGGGTGGAGCACTGTTTTTGAGAGAAGGGGGGGAGGGGGGAGGGAGAAGGGAGGGAGGGGGGGGGGATTCTATCCAAAATCAAACTTTTCGATACTGGTCGAGTAAGGTATTGTTTTTTATGCATTTTTTGTGCTGAATCGAATGAAATAACTTTCAGATAGATCGAAACACTAATTTTTTAGATATAATGGGTTTTATGGGTAAGATATTCGAAAATCCATATAAAACACGAGCATAAATTTTATTGTACAAAATGGCTTTAATTTACAAATAATTATAAATTTTTGTCATCTTACTCACATAAACTATCAACTTCAAAGTCACTTTCTGAGTTTATTTTATCACGGATGCAAAACTGTCCAAGATCATCATTATCAAAGTCATCCATTTCAGAATTACTGATGGTCATTCTTTCACAGTTTTTGCAGAAAGCATAACAACGCACACCACTTTTGACGCAACCACACTGTTGGGTTGAACAATATCCTTTGCATGTACAAGAAATCTGTTGGAGTTTTATATCAGTGGCAGGCTATAAAGTTGTTTTTTCAAGCTGTTAGTTCACTCTCTCGATGTATCCAATCCCATTGTTCTAGAAGTAAGGTGTAGCTGAGCCCTTTTTGCATTTGGTTAGTACAATCTATATGAGTGCTGAGCTGCACTTGCAGAAGTGGGAGGTTAAGGATTCCAATCTGACTGTCTTCTTCTGAAGTGACCTCTGGAAAAAACCGTGGCGAAGTTGGTTAAGGTTACCATCATCCGTACGATGATCCTTATGAAAGAATAAAAAAACTCTCTCCACCACCTTTCACGGTAGGTATTCGATTTGGAGAATATTTTGATACAGTCCATTAATGTGCTATGAGTTTGAAATAACTTAAAACTGTTTTTTCCCTTTGCTATGGATTGCACTAGTAGTATCGCATCCACTGATATCGCATCCATGGGCAAGGATAATGTAGTTTTCATCATTTGGATGTTGTGGCTGTAAGTTTTTTGAGTAATAAATTTGTATTGTAACATGTCCTATTTTCGGTTTCAATGGCAATATATGTTTCTCCTCTGAGGCAAGTGCAATCATTATGATTAAGATGTGCTTTGGGATTAAACCTTGGCTGGCGATAGTAGGCTGAAATTCGGCAGATTTCTCTAAGGCTGTTTGAAGAATAAGAATATCTCCATCACCAACAACCTTTTCACCTCAATATTGTTGCTTTGAAGAACAAGTGTGAGCATCTTGATTAACTGTTTTTTATTCTGTGAATTTGATAGAAACAGCAACATCAGTATCATTGGAACATTGTCGATAATTTTTTCATTTATTCGGATCAAGGATTTACTGTAACAAGGGATTGCACATAATCACTTCTTTTC
>OZ021722.1:14174300-14256800 GCA_963978545.1 Linyphia triangularis | reverse complement strand
ATTATTATTATTATTATTATTATTATTATTATTATTATTATTATTATTATTATTATTATTATTATTATTATTATTATTATTATTATTATTATTATTATTATTATTATTATTATTATTATTATTATTATTATTATTATTATTATTATTATTATTATTATTATTATTATTATTATTATTATTATTATTATTATTATTATTATTATTATTATTATTATTATTATTATTATTATTATTATTATTATTATTATTATTATTATTATTATTATTATTATTATTATTATTATTATTATTATTATTATTATTATTATTATTATTATTATTATTATTATTATTATTATTATTATTATTATTATTATTATTATTATTATTATTATTATTATTATTATTATTATTATTATTATTATTATTATTATTATTATTATTATTATTATTATTATTATTATTATTATTATTATTATTATTATTATTATTATTATTATTATTATTATTATTATTATTATTATTATTATTATTATTATTATTATTATTATTATTATTATTATTATTATTATTATTATTATTATTATTATTATTATTATTATTATTATTATTATTATTATTATTATTATTATTATTATTATTATTATTATTATTATTATTATTATTATTATTATTATTATTATTATTATTATTATTATTATTATTATTATTATTATTATTATTATTATTATTATTATTATTATTATTATTATTATTATTATTATTATTATTATTATTATTATTATTATTATTATTATTATTATTATTATTATTATTATTATTATTATTATTATTATTATTATTATTATTATTATTATTATTATTATTATTATTATTATTATTATTATTATTATTATTATTATTATTATTATTATTATTATTATTATTATTATTATTATTATTATTATTATTATTATTATTATTATTATTATTATTATTATTATTATTATTATTATTATTATTATTATTATTATTATTATTATTATTATTATTATTATTATTATTATTATTATTATTATTATTATTATTATTATTATTATTATTATTATTATTATTATTATTATTATTATTATTATTATTATTATTATTATTATTATTATTATTATTATTATTATTATTATTATTATTATTATTATTATTATTATTATTATTATTATTATTATTATTATTATTATTATTATTATTATTATTATTATTATTATTATTATTATTATTATTATTATTATTATTATTATTATTATTATTATTATTATTATTATTATTATTATTATTATTATTATTATTATTATTATTATTATTATTATTATTATTATTATTATTATTATTATTATTATTATTATTATTATTATTATTATTATTATTATTATTATTATTATTATTATTATTATTATTATTATTATTATTATTATTATTATTATTATTATTATTATTATTATTATTATTATTATTATTATTATTATTATTATTATTATTATTATTATTATTATTATTATTATTATTATTATTATTATTATTATTATTATTATTATTATTATTATTATTATTATTATTATTATTATTATTATTATTATTATTATTATTATTATTATTATTATTATTATTATTATTATTATTATTATTATTATTATTATTATTATTATTATTATTATTATTATTATTATTATTATTATTATTATTATTATTATTATTATTATTATTATTATTATTATTATTATTATTATTATTATTATTATTATTATTATTATTATTATTATTATTATTATTATTATTATTATTATTATTATTATTATTATTATTATTATTATTATTATTATTATTATTATTATTATTATTATTATTATTATTATTATTATTATTATTATTATTATTATTATTATTATTATTATTATTATTATTATTATTATTATTATTATTATTATTATTATTATTATTATTATTATTATTATTATTATTATTATTATTATTATTATTATTATTATTATTATTATTATTATTATTATTATTATTATTATTATTATTATTATTATTATTATTATTATTATTATTATTATTATTATTATTATTATTATTATTATTATTATTATTATTATTATTATTATTATTATTATTATTATTATTATTATTATTATTATTATTATTATTATTATTATTATTATTATTATTATTATTATTATTATTATTATTATTATTATTATTATTATTATTATTATTATTATTATTATTATTATTATTATTATTATTATTATTATTATTATTATTATTATTATTATTATTATTATTATTATTATTATTATTATTATTATTATTATTATTATTATTATTATTATTATTATTATTATTATTATTATTATTATTATTATTATTATTATTATTATTATTATTATTATTATTATTATTATTATTATTATTATTATTATTATTATTATTATTATTATTATTATTATTATTATTATTATTATTATTATTATTATTATTATTATTATTATTATTATTATTATTATTATTATTATTATTATTATTATTATTATTATTATTATTATTATTATTATTATTATTATTATTATTATTATTATTATTATTATTATTATTATTATTATTAAATGGAGAGATCAAAATTGTAATAGAAACAGCTGGAAACTTATTTAAACACTGGGCATGTTACTCAAAGTTACTTGAAATACCATTTGATGGTAAAATAGTTAACTACATAATTTTGGGGTGTTGGAATTTAAAGTATTTATTTTTCAAATATTCTGTTCCTTTTCGAACACCTCGTATTAAATGTTACCTTAGTTGATTCGATTGTAATATTTGGAACTAAATAACTTTAATTGTGACAGGCACTAAAAGGTCACTTCTACAATATACCTTACCTATGGTATAAAAGATAGGCTTAAAAAGAAGTTTAGAATTCGTTAGAGGAGATCTTTTGAAATACAATTTGCTGCATTAATCGAGGTTTTACCAATTCTTCTTAGGGTGCTATCAAATAATGAAATTCATTAAATGAATTATATTAATTCAAAGAATTGAACTAAAGCAAAGAATTAAATTAAGTCAAAGAACTAATTTAATTAAAATAATTGTTTAATTGAAAATATTAAATTAGAAAAAAGGAATTAAATTTTATTAAAGAGTAAAATTATTTGAAAGAATTATAGTAATCAAAAAATAATAATTAATGCATGTAAGTGTATGAAATATTCGGTAGCAAAACTCTCAAGAATTAGGTAAATAGTTCATTTAAAACTCTCCTCACATTGCCAATTTTGGGAAGAGTAATGCATATTTTGTAACATTTAAAATGAGAATGAAAACAATATGGCAGTCCAAAATATAGCATTTGATGCTGGAACTTTGATTTGAATTTTCAATTATAGAGTATCAGTTGTATATGCAACTATACCACTTGTAAATTAGACTGTACAGATTGTAAAATAACTTCCCATTTGACATTTTTATTCTCAGTACGAATTTCTTTATGGAAAGTTCAAGAAGATTTTTTTAAAATTTATTATATGCTATTGTAGATTTAGTCGGGAATGCCGAACTCTTAAGCACACACAGAGCCATTATTTAAGTTCTCTGATATCAAGTTTGTTCTTGCATGCCGAAGGTACCAAGTTCGAATCCTGGGTTAGGCATGGATGTTCGTTGTGGCTCGGAATCTACGTTAAGCTGTAGGTCGAGGCCTGATTAGCCGTTATTGTGCACAAAAATAGGTCGTTGAGCGGACAAACATACCAAACCAACCAACCTAATATCAAGTAAAATAAAAGCAAAACTTCTACAATCTTGTATATGGACTACCATTAAATAAAATCCGGGGGAAAGTTTCCTAAATAAGTTCTAGCAATAGCATTTAAACTTCCCATCTTTAGGAATTTTTATTTGTTTAAGATAGGTTGTTTCCCCCCCCCCCCTTTTTTTTTTTTTTAGCTGATCAAAGACATCCACACGATTCAGTGATATACGAAAATTACTTTTTTTCTCCACTGCTAGAAAAGTATTATCGCATCATAGTTTTTAGATACATATTTGTCAAGCACATACATTGACTTATGCTTCGATAAAAAAAATTAAGAAAAAAATTTTAATATTTTTTTCCTAAATCAGTTTCATGCATAATTGATATTTCTATTGTGAAAGCCACTCCCTCAAATATTATAATTCCGAAAAAAAATTATCAAGAATATAAAAAAATAAAATAAGGATAACTAGCAGAAATGGATTGCTTTGCAAAAAAGAACTTCATATTTTTTTCCCTTTAATACGTTATTTGTAATATGAAAGTATTACAATGGGGAAATCAAAAAATGTATTTATTTATTTATTTATTTATTTATTTATTTATTTATTTATTTATTTATTTATTTATTTATTTATTTATTTATTTATTTATTTATTTATTTATTTATTTATTTATTTATTTATTTATTTATTTATTTATTTATTTATTTATTTATTTATTTATTTATTTATTTATTTATTTATTTATAAAAAAAATTATTTTTTAACAAAAACTTTTTCTTAAGAACTATTTTATCATTTTATTGCATTATAAATTCAAATTAAATAATCTGCTAGAATTATTTCAAAATATTGTGTTTGCTGTAATTTTTTTACTAAACATTTGGATAAGGATTTGAAAAAAATACCCTATCTTAATAAAATACAGTTCTAAAATATTTTTATAAAATATTGCAAGACTTTTCTAAAATATTTTTAGTCTTTATTTACCAAATAACCAAAACACAAATAAGTTAATTAAAACATATGCTGAACACATACTTTCGTAACTTGTTAATAAAGACCACTTCTCTTTAAAAGTGGTTGTTTTATTAGCTGGCAATTGAACCTGGTTTTAAAACATCACAGATGGAAAAACTGTAATTAACTACCTTTAAAGGGATATAAAAGAAAGCAAGTTTCAATTTTATCTTCTGAAAATTAAGAAGTACAAGTAAAAATCCTATTTACAATAAAGAATATATTAGTAAAAAATGTTAAAAATATATTTGTAAAAAAATGTATATTTGATAAAAAAAATGTGTATGTATGTAAAAATTGTATCTATAGACAAAAGATGGCAGCTCAATATCCCTTATAAAGTTAATTTTAGTTGGCAGTTTTACATTTAAACGATAGATGTCAGCACCTTACTAGTTCTTCACATCACTCCACTATTACCATGGAAACCAAAATGATTTTGGCATTACCAAAATCATTTATACACATCGATATTTTTAAATTATCTTTTACCCATATGTCAACACATGGTAAAGAAAAAACTGCATTCGGTCAAAGAAAAGATTTTTTTCTTTTCATTTCTATACGTTTTAAAAAGTGATCATAAACTAATGTATGTGTGAAGAAGGAATTAAATTACGATGTTCAACTTTGGCATACGAGTTAGTGGTAGCTATGGGACCTTTCATTAAAGTTTTCTTCAAAACTGAGCTTGCGCATAAAGTAGTGATACCTATTGGAAAAGATTTCTCTTCTTCAAAAAAATAATTCTGGTTGTCTCTGAAAGTACTGCTTATTAATTTCCGATGTAATTCTAATCGACTGCTTCGTAATAAGATGCTTGAGATACATATCATGGGCGCCCCTAGGAGGGTGCAAGGAGGTGCACTTGCACCCCCTGGCCTAAAAAAATTTTAAAAAAAAAAAAAAAAAAAAAAAGCTGTAAATTCCAAGATAAAAAAAAGCACGCATGCCGCTTACTTTTTTTGTTACAATGAGCATTATTTTTTCTATTAATTTAGTCTTTTGTTTCTTTCCTATATCGTTTTTTATAGCCACTTGCATAACGATTTTCTGGCGCTTGTTGTCTACAATAATTAGAGGCTGATGAGTAGAAATATTTATTCCTTTTATTGTATAATCATTTCCAGTGTAGTTCTCAAAATTCTAGGAAAATATTTTGTATTTAAGTCATCTGATATACTATCTAGAAATCTATCATTCAATTGAACATATTCCTGTCTTCGTGTTTCCCTTTGATTTTTTTTTTTTTTTTTTTTTTCTCATTATATCCGAAACTTGGAAGAAATAAAAAAAAATTTTACTCTTCTGTATTTAATGCATCTTCGACTTCCTCTTTTCTAAACACTGTCTCTTGAATGCCGTGAGATCTAGAGTTGGATTATGAAAAATCGTTAAAAATATATATTTTAATATTTTTACTATTTTGTATTTTTTTCTCTTTTACAGGATTGCGCTTTCAAAAATACATACCATGAATTTTAACTATTCTCAAAGAGCATAATTTATAATGCATAATTATTAATTAACATTTCTAAAAATAAATTATTATTTTGATAAAAGTCTAGTCTTGCACCCGCTTGCAAATATTCCTTAGGGCACCCATGATACATATATTCATATAAATATTTAATTGTTTTAAAGGCCAACGCGAAAAAATTGCACCTATAATTACAATTTATTTTCTTACTTAAATATACATGAGAGAGAATGAAATTTAAAATTCAAGTTGTCACAAAATTTGAATTTCATATCCCATCTTCACAGTCAGACCAGTTTTTATTTCAGCTTTACACACGAATATAGCGGAGTGGATGACTGGTGGTGCTAAGTCCAGTCATCTCAAGTGCATTTAGAAACTACTTTCTATAACACATTGACATTTGGTGAGTAGGTACGAAAAAAATCCCTATAATGAAATAAAGTGACATTAATTGTTTTCCTTTAATGTCTATCTATTATAAATGAAAATTAAAATAGCAAAAGACAAAACCAGATGGTGCATCGATCTACGGATTTCAAATATAAAATAAAATATATACGCTTCTTTCGTGTTTTTTAAATTTATGTCATTTCATTAATTGATCGTTTTCGTACCTACTTACCGAATTTCAAGGTTTTGTAGAAATTAGTTTCTAAATGCACAGGGCTAAAAGATTGTAACATAGCGAGTATGGGGAATAATCTTTACTAGGACTTCCTCTTAAGGCTAGAACACTATCCGGATTTGGGGCACCGGTGAAGCCAACGCCTTCTAGAGCTCCCCCCATCTGGAGATGCAACAGCCCAGCAAGCGATCTACAAAAACCACGGTCCAAAGACAGTATAACGTAGACGCCATTTTGTCACACTTGTCAAAAAGCTTATATATTAGTTTCACAGCAGGCAGGACATCCCTAACCTATCCAGGGACGTAGACAGAAGCGAATCCCCCGCCCCCGAAATTGTATGAAATCTTGTTTCACTATATACTTCCCTTTTTCTCTTTTGTGTAACTTGTTAAATGTATGTAATAAATATATAACTAAGAAATAAAAATTTTATTATTAGTTAACGACGTTTAAAACAACGTTTATTTATTTATTTAATTAATTAATTAATTAATTAATTAATTAATTAATTAATTAATTAATTAATTAATTAATTAATTAATTAATTAATTAATTAATTAATTAATTAATTAATTAATTATTTATTTATTTATTTATTTATTTATTTATTTATTTATTTATTTATTTATTTATTTATTTATTTATTTATTTATTTATTTATTTATTTATTTATTTATTTATTACTTGCATCACTCTAATGTAGTCGCTTGGCATTAGCACCGATAACTTAGTTAGTTGGTTTTTTACTTTAATTTGTTTTACTGGGTCATACATGTTTATTTTTCACTCTCAACTTAAATTATTAGTCATCTTGTTATATGTATTTAATCAAATCTTCGACCATAACGTCACTTTGTCACTTACGTCACTTTGCTGTCACTCCTTCCCTTCTTGAAAAAAAAAATGTATTTTACCATCCCCTTTTGTTAATGAAATTAAAAATAATACACATTTATGTAGTTTTGGAATCATCTCAACTTATTGCAGGTTAACTTTGATGTTATTCTTGATAATAAGATATATATATGTATATTTGGGGGGTTGTCCATCGTGAAGGACCTTGACATGGAGGAGGGATGGGGTGACGCTTGTGTGACGTAGCAGTTTTACTTTTAAAAGAAAAATTTTATCCGCACATTTTTTTTTTTTTTTTTCAATTTAAAGTTTAATAAAAAACTTACTTTACATTCGAGATGATTTTGACCAAGAAAACTAATTTGCAATACGTTGGACCAAATTATATTCGAGTTACTTTCAAAACTACATAAATATATATATATTTTAATATTTAAAATGAATTAAAAAGTAATTTTTAGAAGTAATTTTAGGGGTGGGGAATACTCAAACGGGAGAGGGATCATAAAAAGGTCAAAATCGTACTTGATTTGAATTGTAATTTACGTACATCCCCTATAATATATAATGGAAAATATTTCGTGGGGGGGATGGATTCTTACAACCCAACTCCTCCCCCCCCCCCCTGGATCCAGCCTTGAACCACATATCTCAAAAGTGATATCACTTTGCACACGAAACCATTCAGGTTCAGCGAATGCGAAGCTATCCCGTTAATTCGTAGTTCATTCATCAGGGTTACGCTCTAACAAAATGAGCTGATATGTTGAAAGAATTTCCTTCATTAAATACCGATTTGGAAGTCATTAACCATTTGTGAAAACAACACAGCCGAGAAACTGCAATAAGAAACTTCGATTAGGCAAATACTTTAATGTTCAGAAGATTGGGGCATGAAACATAATTTGACAGCAACAAACTTGTGTCACCAAATTTATACAAAATTTATTGAAAAAATTTCAAGTAACTTTGACATTACTTTTCTCTAGTCAAAGAAATTGAATCGTAAATAACTTATTGATTACGTCAAAATAATCCAGATTACCTGGTTGTTACTTTTTGAAATAAAAAAAAAAAAAAAAAATTGTAGCCAGCAACACAGAGTTAAAAAAAAAATTTAATTTATAAATTATCTCTCTTTAAAATGATAATTGAACACATCTGAAAGTGTTGTGTTAGTCGCGTTTTATTTCATGGTATAACTTTGTAGAGTTTTAGATTCAGCACTACATTAATGAAGAGCTGAGCCGTTTCCAAGGAGAGAGAGGGGGGGGGGGGGGGTTATAGAATTTAAAAAAAAAAAAAATCTTCTAAAAATTATATACTGAACAGAGTGCATTAACTTAGAATACATTAAACTACAGGTATTGATTGTGTTTTATTCACAGCTTTTCCATTTTTGTGTAGATGTAAAAAAAATTATTATACCCCCCCCCCCCCCTGAAATAAAAGTATAGTACGGCCTTGATGTAGAGAGATGTTTATGCAAAAGCTCTGTCTGACTGTTTCGGGACAGCAATCTTTCACAAAACTACATGAAATGCAACTGACACGTGTGATATAGCACATGAAATATTCCATTATCCCATCGGAAACTTAGCACTAATTATTGAGGAGCAGGAACATTTGAAAAAAAAAAAAAAAAAAAAAAAAATTAGTTGCAAATTTTAAATAAAATTTATATTGTTATTTTTGTTGTTCTTTTTATTGTTATTTCAATTCATAGATTACTTATAAGATGGAATCTTGAGCAGCTTTTCTTAATTTTTACCTCTGTTCCACAATAACAAATAACAATAAAAAAATAACATTTAAAACTTTAAATATATATAAATATTTTTTTAAATTATTAAAATGTACAATTTAAAGTGCAGCAATTCAAAAAGTAAACAATACGTCAACATGATCGACACCCCGCACATAATCCAAATCAATTCGAGTCATAGCCGCACACAAGCCGCCATGCAGCTCTCCAGTCTAGGTTTGTCGATCACTGGGATAGCTACGGGATGCATGTACTATATTCATTGTCAGCAGTTTTATGCAAGAACTAAACCAGTGATACATTTCTATTCAATGGGGAATCCCAGGTAAATAATCTTCCGCTTCATAGTTCCTTAGTAGAAAAAGTAACACGTGTGATAAGCGGCCAAGACATTTTTGAGATCCCGCCAAAGCAACAGAGTGCCGAGTCTAACGACCTACTCGACAGTACGGCTTCTTCATCATTCCTAAACGGTGTCCCAGTGCAGAAAAGAAGTTCAGTCAAACAAGAATTCAGTTAAAAAAAAGAAAAAAAAATGCAAACACTTTCTCTGTAAGGAAGAAAGGGATGAGGTAAGAAAGAAATCGAAGTCAATATAAATCCTTTATGTTAACCCTCTTGCCGTCATCCAATCGAGCTAAAACTTGACAGATGTATTCGATGTCTATGATAATGCCTTCTATCAAATTTTGGCGGCTGTCACTGTCACTTAAAGGTCGCTTTTACGGCATACTTATAAAACCAACTTGCCGTCATCCAATCGCACTGAAATGGCATTTAACAGATCATTGAAGAAACTCTTTCCTACTGTTGCCAAAACTGTTTTAAAAAATAAATACTAAAATTGTTTTAATCGGAATAAATAAAAGATATTTAGAAGTGAGTGCATAAATTCACATTCATTTTTAATGAATAAATTTTGAAAAGTAGTTTACCGGATAGAAATGTTTCTGATAGAGATGTTTCTTATAGAGGTATTTTTGATATTTAAAATTAGACGTAAACACCAAGCACACGCTGGCAACAGAAACAGCTCTATGTCAATAAATATAAAAAATTGGCAATGCATATAAAGGATTAACATTAAAAACTTTGCTTTTATGGGTTATATTATTATATTTGCTTTTTGATTGAAATTTTCACGAAAATAGCATTTTAAATGAATTTTAACTGATTCTGAAATGAAGGAAAAAAAAAAATTCATAAGTTGTTTACTTTTTTAAATTGTTTGGAAATTAGAAAAGGCGATTCCATGTGTAAATCTTTTAAATGCAACGTCATCTTTTTGCAACTTATTTAAGTGATTTTGAGCTTGGATAGACTTTTCATAGTGTTGGACCACTACGAAGAAAACCATAGATTTCGCGTGCTATCGACTAACTTTTCCCAAAAAACTTATTATGTATTGTCATCGACAACGAGTCTATCCTTCCAAGTTTCAGCTCGATTGAATGACGACAAGTTCGTTAATTAGTCCTCCGTGTCTGTTATAAAAACAGGTTTAAAAGTAAGTGTGACAGAACTTGATAAAATGCATTGTCAGCTACAACGAATCTATCTGCCCAGTCTCAGTTCGATTAGATGACAGCAAGTGGGTTAATTAATCCTCCAAAAAAAAAAAAAAAAAAAAAATCGTCTCAAACACACCCACACATAATCAAAGTTAGCATTATCAATTTAAAAAATAAAAATAATAAATTGATAAATTGCCAAGTTTTCTCACGAAAATGCTGTTGTGAGAATGCTTAAATATATTTAAAATCTATAGAGCTTTACGATTGAATGAGCTGACATTCTTCTCTGAACTTTCGGATATGCAGTGCTCTGTAGAAATAAATAATGACATGAACAAAATTGAGCAAGACCGAAATTATTTTTCTCTTTCCTTTCTCCGTTTTCGATATCTTAACTTTATAGGACGCAGAATGAAGATCACTTAAAGTGGCGAAATAAATCAATAAACCCTTATGAAATATGTATTTCTGGAAACATACAAATGTAAAATTAGTTGGCTTGCTTCATAGCCCATGTATCAAACAATGCAATGCTGGGGAAATTTATTCGTCTTGGGTTTCTATATGCATCAGTCTTCAGAATGCATCAGTGACAAAATATTCCATTTGTATTTTGTAAATTTTTCTGTAAGCCGCTGGAATTGATGAAATTATCCCGTAAGCATCGACAAAAACAGCATAATAGACAATTCCCGCTTCTTTTAAAAACGAGTGAAACTAGTTTATACTTATGAAAAATTTCTTTCTAAATCCAAATATTCAAACAAAAGTTCTTTAAAAAAAAATTAGGTACTTAAATATTAAGAAAAGAAAAGGCCTGAAAAACCCCGTCCGATCGCTTTCCTGTCAAAACGCTACTTTATAGTTAGGATGTCCAGAGATCCTTCCGTTTCTATGGTTATCGTGAGGTTTCTGCCAAATAGTTGGTGTGAGTTTTTTAGACAGCTGCCATATCTTGTGCCGGTTGGTGCGATTTGCGAGAAACTTGCAAAACTGATGGTTTCCGCTGCTGCGTTTCAAGCCGAGTTATTTCAGATCTTTTGACGTCATATTAACTTAGAACTGAATGTGTTGTTTTTCCTTCTAAATCTAACAGGCGAACTTGGGTTGCAAATTTAAAAAAAAAAAAAAAAAAAAAAAAAAAAAAAAAAAGAGCAGTGAGCAGAAATTTTTGTGTTTATGGTCTTTTCGAAATATTTCGAATTGAATAAGAAAAAAACAAAAAAAATGTGGGATTTGTCCGTTGAGAATAAGCGAAATTTTCAACTGTATTTTCTTCTACACAGTAGCCAGTTAAAATATTCTGATAACTTGGCTAACAGGTATTTTCGCAGTCAATAGTTGCGAATTAGAATCCTCAATAATTGCTAAAAGGTAATAATATATTTATCCATTCATTGAATATTATTTTTCTTTATATTAGCATGACAGCTTACCCAGTGAAAAGAACGTAATTCCAAATTAACAAGTGGTGATAATCCTGAGAACAATACCATCTAGAAGGAAAGTGAAACCTTTCTAATAATGAGAATTTGCATTGCGAAAATCAGTGATATGCCTGCTATCTATGTTGTGTTGATTAGTTTTAAAGTGATTTGTACTGTATTATATTCGATTCGAAATCGCTTGCAAAAGAATGTCAAAGATAGATTCTTTGGTTCGATATACTTTACTTTCAATAAACTTTTTATAACTTAGTAGCTACTCGTAAGCTCCAAAAATAGTAATATATATATATATATATATATATATATATATATATATATATATATATATATATATATATATATATATATATATATATATATATATATATATATATATATATATATATATATATATATATTTGTTATCAAATGCTCAATGAATATTTTTGCTTTCAATTACCCATATGTAATACAAAGGGTTATGAAAGTATAGGATTCGGTAAAAAAAAAAATCGATTTTTTTTTACATTTCTCCACGTTTTGGAACATCCTGATCTCAAAAAAGTGATCTAGAAAAAAATGTCTGTCTGTGTGTACGTGGTCAGCATAACTCCCGAACAAATTAACCTAAGATGTTCAAATTTGGTGAGCAAGTTGGTGATGACCCAAGGACCTACCATTAAGGTTTTCGTCAAAATCAGGCATGAGCATAAAGTAGCTGCCATTGAAAAAATCATGTTTTTCATTGATTGCTAAAAAAGCTGCTCGAACGATTTTGATAAAAATCGCTGCTCTAATGCCTCTTAAGGTGTTCTAAACATCCCAACATCCGAAATCCCCGTAAAAATGCTTTAATGGAGTCCTCTTTGCTTGAACATAGCTCATCAACGATCGTTTCTTCTCCTCTCCTCAGTTTCAATTATAGCAAAGGATAATATAGGAATTTTCAAAAAGTATTTCGCGAAAAACACCCTTTTGGCAAAGTTTTTTTTTTTTTTAAAAAAAGACTCGTGTATTAGAATTATCGCCAAACTGACCATTTTTTCTAAGCAAATGATGAAAATATAAAAACGATAAATGACACAAATCCACATCAGTAATATAGTGTAATTGAAAGTTGTGCGATGTTCCACACTCCTAGTTTTTACTTTCAATTACCCATATTTATATACATACATACGGTACAGTAATGAAAGTATAGCATTCGGTCAAAAAAAAAAAAAAATTTTTTTTTTTTTTTTTTGCTTTTCTCAACACTTTGGAACATTCTGATTTAAAAAAAAGTCACCTAGAAAAAATGTGTGTGTGTGTGTATTTTTAATTTTATTTTGAACGAACTTTCTTTCGGAACAGATAATTATTTTATTTTCGGACAAAGCATTTGATACTTTTTCTAATGTCGATTATTATATTGAATGAACTTACTGTTGAAACTTCGAATCTATATGTAATAAATACAATTTGTTTCTTATAAAACTTTTTTTTATTCCTGTTTAGTATAAATTTTTAAAATTGCACATCAACATCTATCCAATAATATTCCTGCAGAATGTCATCATAAATATGACAAATAAGTTAAGTAAATTTCAAAAGCATTTTTTATTTGAATTTTTGACAATTCTTGTATTTTCAAAACTCGAGGATTAGGTCAAATGGAATTCTTTTGAAAAAATGTAAGAATATATTTTCTGGATCTGTGTAAGGAGCATGGCCAGTATTTACTTTTTCATTACATTAAATTTACATTAAATTTAATGTAACAATGTTAAATTTAATTACATTACATTAAATTTCATTTACATTAAATTTATGCAGATGTTTAGGGAAAAAACGACGAGAAGTTAGAAAACAAACAAAATAAATAATATTGATATGGAGTTTCTGGTTCAACCTCGAGAAGGTCGACCAAACGGTATAGTGGTTAGCGTGCTAGCTTCTAGACCGAAAGGTTGCGGGTTCTAGTCCCGTGTTGGCATGGGTGTTTGTAAATGTATGTTGGCTTGTCTAATGATGAATGTTTCGGCGCATTATAGCCCTCGTGTTGCTGACGGCGCCAGATAATCTGAAAACAATCAACCTCGAGAAGTATGATTTAGCATGGGTTTCTTAGTAAATTACTATACTAAAATGATGTGAGAACCACTTAGCTAAATGGTTTAAGGCCAAAGGTTTTAGCCACTACGCGGCCCGCGGGCCGAATTTGGCCCGCGACGGATTTTTCTGCGGCCCACCAACAGCACAGAAGATAAAAAAAATTATTAAATTTCACGATATGGACTAATTTTTTTACAAAATTGTAATTTGTCCGAAATATAATAGCATGTGTTAACTGTTTAGAATAGAGTTCTCCACTGCGTGTCCAAAGAAACTATGAAGCTTTCAGCAAGATGGTTTTTATAAAGAATACAGGAATAATTTAACTGAATCTCACTTGGGCAATTTATAAAGATTGGCTGTAACAAATACAGCGACAGATATCGACTCTATCACAAAATATACTAAATGACTTCGACCGCCATCATGTCACAATTGATATCAATTAAAATAAAGCAATTTGGAAGTACAGTATAAATACTTTTATTATGTGTTAGGTCAAGCTCCATTGTCACGTTGGATTCAAAGATTCACTTCTCTTTTAGACTTTAATTTACTAATAATGAAAATTATTATTTTTTAATTATTTAAAAAAATAATCAAATATCAATTGTAATTTGATTAAGATAAAATTTTTTAATTTTTTCAGTTTTCAGAAATGCTATATATTGTTAAATCGCTAATAAAAATGCATGCATTGATGCATCCGGCCAGCGATAAGCTCCAACGTAAGTAATACGGCCCCTCCTCTAAAAGTTAGTGGCGAACGTTGGTTTAAGGTATACATATGCAATTGCGATGATTTTTTTTAATTTTTAGGTTATAATTTCAAACTTTTTGGCAGTATATCAGAATTAAAAATGATGCATTTTATAAACTTTGTTTTACCGTCAATTTTTTAATCAGCTAATTGCAATTAAAGTGACTAATTAGAACATTATTAGAACATACATAAATAAACTTGTAATTAACTTAAAGGTATTATTTTTATTGCAAATAAGAGATATTATATTGATGCATGTTCCTGTAGAGAATTTTGAATTTGGCTTCAATATTTATTTAATTATAAGTTTTTGAATAAATAGTTTTAAAAAATACACAGTTTTTAACAAAAAATTAAGATTAAAATATTCATAAAAAATGTGTTTATAACTATATATATTAGATTCTCCATAGAAAAGACATTCACAACTACTGTCTACAAAACAAAATTAGAATTTTGTAAATCGGACCGTTTATTATGAAGTTACGACCGTTGGCGTGAAGTTATATAACACCAAAATGTCAGAACATGATACAAAACAGGTTCACAAAACCTACTGTAATTTAAAAAATAATTTGAGTCTCAGAGAGAAAATGGTATCGTTTTAATGGTAATGAATTCGGGAATATTTTAAAATCAAAAAACACAAGCTCAGACTTGAGTCAAATTTGGCAATTCCTAATGTATATGTAATCAAAGAAAAAATCACGTAAATCATTTATTAATAATCAATTAATATTTAATATGATATTCTGCAAGTAATTTTTGGATCGGTATTGAGATAGAATTTAAAAAAAAAATTATACTAAACAAGAATTAAAAAAAAAAAAAAAAAGTTTTATTATTGACAAATTTTATTTATTACATAGGATATATAGAACCGGAGTATCAATAGTGAATTCATTCGATATAATCGACATTAAAGAAAAGTATCATATAAAGTGTAAAGTATGAAGTACTTTAAAGTTAGAAAAAAAGAGTGTACGAAAAAAAAAATTCAAAACTATTCCAAAGGAAAGTTTAATCAAAATAAAATTTAAAAAAAAAAAAATGAATCTTATAAGTAAATTTAACGTTTTTTTGCTCAGAAAAATTGGCAAAAGTGAAAATTTTTACTACAGCAAGACAGAAACACATTATTTTAATTTTTTTAGAAAGATAATGTACGTACTGGCAATAATTTTCGTGTATAAAAAAGAATCATTTCTGAAGAATCATTGCTTCTTTTCTTTGATTACAAAAAACATGTTGTTTTTTTTTAAAAAAAATTGTTTTTAGAAAAACAGTATTTGATAAAAAAAAAAATCAATTTTTATATTAACTTGGAGCAATATTATAATTTTTTCTAAATTTTGCATAGTTTTATATAATTGCAAAAAAAAAAAAAAAAAAAAAAAAAAAATCCGTAAAAATATTATCATTATCTTTATTGATAAAAAAGTCATTTTTCTGACACATGTCTCTTTTTTTCACAAATTTCAGAAACATCAAAGTTGACAAATTCATAAATTTTAAAGTGTGTTATAAAATTTCAACCAGAAAAAATTTCAAAAAAAAATATCTGTCATCATTTTTAATAGGTGTTAGGTAGTTAGGGTCCTTAGTTTAATAGGTAGGTAGGGTCCTTCAGTTTGTATTTTAATTGAGCTTATGCGGTTAGTTTCGAAGTAAATTGTAATTATTTATAAATTCAGCAGTTTATAGTTATTCGTGTTATTTTGAATGCTTCCAACACAAATTTCAGTAGAAATTTAAAAAAAAAAAAAAAAAATATGTGCTTAGAAAATTTACTTGAGAAAACTTCAACATTTTGAAATGAAAAAGCCAGTTAGACAATGAAATACCCTTGAAATTTAGTTTAGTTACGTTCAAAGACCTATTTTTGTGCACAATAACGGCTATTCAGTCCGGGTATCTACAGCTTAACGTGGATTCCGAGCAACAACGAACATCCATGCCTAATTCAAGGATTCGAGCCTGGCACCTTTGGAATACGAGGCCAGAGCGCTAACTCTAATTTGAAATTTGGAAATCTATTTCTGCAGTTATATTCCTCAATCCAGGACGCGCGTCAATTTCATTTCAGCTTTACATATTTAATTTATGATTTTTGAGTCAATTAGGGTGTTTGTCAAGAGATGAAGTAGTTTTTTAACATTAGAATTCTTTAAAACTGACCAAACTATCTTTATTTTACTTTTAAAGATAACATAACTGAAGTCCTCTATTTGGGCATATAAGTAAGAAAATATAGATTTTTTTTTCTCCATTGTAAAGATACTTTCAATAAACATCATTTGAATGGGAATAATACTGTTGTTTTTAAATACAATTATCATCAGTATTTTAATTAAATAATGAAGCCAATTTACATTTTCTTTAACATAATGTTTAATTTGCTGTACTTGTTGGCAACAGCGTAGTAAAATGTGGTTTTTCGGTCTCTCGAAAACTAACAACAAGAAGGAATCCGTCTACTTCGTCTTATTGTTACGGTGAGTTAGGATGCCGTCCGCCTCTGCCAAAGTCGAGAAAGTGCAAAGTATGGATTCTCTTGATCCGTTAAAACTTTTCTCCAACATGCTGGAGAAAAGAATGAGAAATCTAGAAAAGCGAAAGGTAACTCAAAATTATCTACCTTATTTTTTTATCAGTATTTTAAACTACGCATGATCAGACATTGTGAGTTAGGCCTATCTTTGACATGTATTTTATAAATCTTAGTAATAAGTTTATGTTGATGAATTTCAGCTATGTAATTGATTGCCACAATTTCCTATTCCTTGAAGGTTAAAATAGATTTTTTTCGTCATCTTTACTTTAAAGCAATGCAGTTGCTGATCGCTTATATGTACTGTTAGGTGTGGACTGTGTTTATTTACTTCTGTTATATTAATTCTAATTTACAACAATTGTTGTACTTCAAATACTTTTATTTTTAAAAATACAGATACATGTATCGAGCAGAATAATTTTATTTTGATGTAATAAACTAGTTATTAAGTATATTATTTGCATCTGCGTTCTACACTGATTCGCGCGTGTGTTTCAAACCCTTTATTTTGTTACGGAATGTGAAAAGCAGGCACGGGTTGTTGTAACTTTTAAGGCTTAGAAGTAATTATATTTACGTACAGATGTAGTATACTTTATTTCTCTGGCGTGATTTTATATTGTATTTTTATCCAGATAAATGCTGTTTCTGTCAAATTTTATTTTAGTTACTGTGTTTTTTAAATTATATCGGAGTTTTCTAATCGCCAAATAAAAAAAATTGCCAAATTGTCCTATACTGCATTTGTCCCGGGAATTTACGATATATCTATTTGATAATTTTGTTAGAAGTGGTATGTTTATGAAATGATATAACTGCAGCATTGTTTTAGCAAAAGTATTTGTATATTATCCCAGCATTTGTTGGCAACACATGATGTTGACCAAAAAGATTCCCTTAGTTAGTCAAAATAGTTGATCTAGGTGGAATGCTTTTCGTCTTCCAAAGCCGAGGCATTCCGCAAGAAGGCACTGCTGTTCAAACTTTTTGGCACCATCAATAAGCTCGCTAATAGACGAAGAGATAATACATAAGTAAATAAGGTACTCTTCCGTTAGATGGGTACTAATTCAGGGTTTGTACGTACAGGAAAAATAAATCAGCCTTAAATTCTCAGGGAAAATGAAAAATCCCCTGTAAAAAATCGTTGTTACTCTGGGAAAAAAATCCTACTCGTCAGTACTGTTTGCTTAACCCTAACTTGAGAAATTGAAGTTACAGAATTATTTGAAAACATAGTAGACTTGCAGAATATTTTTCTCATAGAAAAACACTTTTTGGGAGTTATCAGAAGAATTTGTGCAATCGAGGTTTGACTATAGCCAATTGACCAATTGACGCCAGTAGTTGACCAAAATGACACAAAAAGGAAGTAAACAAGAATTGTTGTGATGATATTCTAATTTTTATTGGTTAAAATATATCCAATAACTAATGAAAGCCCATGCCAAAAGTTATAGGGGTAAACAAGCTTCCAATTGGATGATAAAAATTAACAAACACAAAGGTATGTCACAGGGTCTCATATGAGTGACTGACACTATTAGTGAAGGGTGGTTTAGCTTCTCTTTGATTTTTTAGCATCAACATGAATAATTCCTAAATGGTTTAATACAAATAATGTATGTAGATCATTTATGTTTGTTTTATATTAATATACAAGTAGTTTTTCTTTAAACTAATAAACAAATTATGAAAAACAGATGGTCAATTACTGATCAGGCTAAGTGTTATATTTTTAGTAATTGACCAAAATGGTCAACTACTAAATTTTTATTTACTTGCATATTTTCTGGGAAAAAACAAAGTGATAACAAAGGTTTATGCTTTTATTGCAATCTTCACTTACTATTTGTCCCGAAAAATTGATTTTTTCAGTAATTGACCATTGTAGTTAATTGGTGTCGATAAGGGTGTTAAGTATTAGTTTTTCAACTTTAGAATACAAAAGTAAGTCATTTTTAAACTCTAAGATGGATTTTCTTATTGCATGTGTACATTAGATCATTTTTAAATATACTAGGCTTACTTTCTTAACATAATTTTTTTTTAAAAAGTCAAGAAATGGTCAAAAGTCAATTTTAAGTATACTTCCACTTTACCCTACACAAATATTATGTAGGTTACTTACAATTTTTATTTAAACTAACACTCTGGTACATAAAATGTCTGTCAGAATTTTATAAATTGTTTTATTTCTTGAAAAATTCAAAAAATCCGATCAAATGGTCTGTTGATAGAAAAGAATTGGTCAAAGATAAGCCGGAAAATTTACAGATCACTAACACCCTTGTAAATATCAAAATTGCTTTTCACACCTTAAATGAATAAGATATATATTTAGTAATATTTTTTAATATGAACAGGAAAAAATTAAAGTAGAAAATTAACTTAAATATTGATAAGAAATTGAGTTAAATAAATCATTAAGGACGTTTTTTTTATAGGTTTAAGCATATACCTAGGCTATAAGAATTCTGAAATCATTAAAATTAAACACTCATGGAAGGGAAGAAATCCTTTCTCAAGTACACCGAAGAGGTCTTGAAATCTACGCTTTTTCAAGAGAAAATATTGGGAAAATAAGAGAAACTGCCAGAAAACACAACATTCCTCATTCTACATTGATTAATAAGCTAAGAGGGAAAACCCCAGAATTTAGAAAAATGGGCCCTCAACAATTCTTACACCCTCAGAAGAAACTCTTCTATGTAATTGGATAAATGCCAATGCAAGAAAATGATTTCCATTAGAAAAACGATGATTTTGAAACTATTCAAGAAATAATATCCTCTACATTCGATTCTTTTCATCTAAATTTATTCAGAATTGAAAGTATAGGATTAGATAATCTTTTCTATATTATTTTGATTTTCTTGTTTTAATTTTTTGAATAAAATACGCATAATTACCTACCAGTAAAACTAACTATGATAACTAAAGTTTATAAAACCATCATACTATATTTTACACTGATGTTCCTGTATTTTTATGGATTAAAATTGATTATATTTATTTTTACTTTCTTTTTTTAGTTCATTTAATAGTTAATTTATGAATATTAGAGCATTTTATAACAGAATTTAACAATTAACTTTTGGTTTTATTCTGGAAATGGAAGTGGTCAATTACTAACATGGCTGTGGTCAATTACTAGCATGGCTGTGGTCAATTACTGGCAAAATTGCTTTTGGTAAGAAATTCTGATGATATTTTAAATTGTAAAAAGGACTGGAACACCATGTTAATTTATTATTGAGCTTCATTAATCAATTGATATTTTGGGAAATTTTCATAACATTCCGTTAATAATTTTTTAAGAAAAAAAATTAAATGTGTAGAAACTTGCACTAACTGGTCAATTACTGGTAGGTTCACTATGTGCAGGGGTGTAGTGGAGCGGGAACGCGTGGGAACGGCGATCCTTTACCTTTCTAGAAGGCGGAACGGCGTTCCCTCATCTAATTTTTTTTTAATTTGTATATATTTTTGCACTTTATGTGATACTTCGCAAAGCCAAGTAAGCAAACGAAAGAGTCATTTCGTGAGAACTGTGCTTTCATCTGCGATCCACAACTTCATGGCTGAGCAGGCAGAATCTAGTTTTTGTAAAACACTTGAAAGAGGCGCAGCAACCCACACATGGCTATTTCTCCTTCATTAGAAATGAACTGACATATATGTTTACATCTAGCTATGATTCATTTAATGGCAATTATCCTCTTCAACGTACGATCTGTATTTGTGGATGAATTCCAGAGACCAAATTTGTATGGTTCGTCATATATATAGGCTAAAATTTCCATACACAAATTCACACCAACTGTCTACATTTTTAAAGAACAAAACTGTGGCCTAGCACATACAGTTCTTTGCGCCCTTTCCTTGAAGAATATTTCCCCTCCTCTAATTTTAACGGGAACTCTAACCGATTTATCAACAAAATGTTATGTAACGTTTTTTATATATATATATATATATATATATATATATATCACCGATTTAATAAATTATTTGTAAATCTCTCACAGTACCTAAGAAATGAATTCGTTCAAGAGAGAAATACTAGGACAATAAAAGATGGTTTTTTTTTTTTTTTTTTTTTTCCCCCCTTCTTATTTTTACAATCCAAAAAAGTTCAGTAAACCTGCGATTCTGACGGAATAAACTGGTTGGTGCTAAAAATCCAAAATGGGTAAGAGAAGAAAGATATTTGGTATTAGCTTTTAAGGTGTTTTGAGATTACGGAATTATGCATTTATATTTTGTCAGATATTGGGAAATATTTATTTTATTGTCAGATATTGGGAAAATCAAACAGATAATTTGTTTGAAAATGAAAAAATTTGTTCAAAACAATATTGATTTTTAAAACCATTATATTAACTTCGCTTTTGTATGTTTGCTTGTGAGTTTGAATATGTTTAGTTCCACTTATAATATGTTGATTGAAAGTACAGTAAAGAGATTGGCTTCAGGCGCTCCTCTACGTTGTTTCGAACTGAACAATTGTTAACTTTGTTTCAGTTTAACTTGTCAGTACTAATAACGCTTTATTAGTCAGCCCTTCACAATCCAGGGTTGCGAAGGGGAACCAAGGCTTGCTCTAAGAGCAGAGGACTACTATAAAAAAGTAATGCGTAGCAAAAATCATTTATTTTAATAACATGTATTTTATTAAATTCTTATGAAATTAATTTTATTTCAATTTTTATATTTTATAAAAAAAATTGTATCCCCGAAGGTTCCTTAATAAAACCTGACGTAAAATAATGTTATTTAGTGCAGAAAACGCTACGATTTTAATAATTTGCACCCATACCATTTTTGGAGGGTTTTCTAGATCCCTTTTTATTATAAGAGGCGCCAAAACTCATTCCTGCACACATAGCATTGTACTCTTAGGCCAGTCCTGTATATTTGATTTTCCTTAATATAAAACTGCTAATGGTTTTGTAAATGGGTATAATACATCGAAATTAGGCTGTGAAGAAGTAGGAAAGCAGTTCAGATGTACTTTAAAATGCAAAATTAAATTGCTTTTCGGTTTGAGAAAGGGAAAGCTTTTATATTTACAGTTATTTCAGAGTTTATTCCAAAAATGTAGCAGCAGTTCCCAAAAAAAAAACTTCTTCCCCCGAGTTCTTCAGGAAAAAAAAAAAAAGGAAAAAAAAAAATCAACACTAAATACAGTGGCTGCAATAAGAGTTCGGAAATTTCCCCCGATCCATTTTGAAATCTAGTGATTTTGATGGCAATATCATATATATTATGCAGTTCCCTTTTTCCTCCGATTCATACTCACTTTTGACTTTTATTGTCACCTAATCGTCACCACTGTCAAAATGACAAAATCGAACTGGATAAGATTAAAAAAAAAAAAAAAATAGGAATTTCCCAAGCAAATCTATACGTCTGGCAAGTAATGAGTCTACATTGAAATATCCCGCTTAAAATTAGAGATGCTTGAGATGGTTCACAAATTAATATTTTATCAAGAAATTTTATACGACTGATGGATTTTAATTTTCCAATTATTTTATTATTGGAGGAAATTTGGAAAAGAAAAGGAAGGGTCTATCAAATAAGAGGAACTTCTCTACATTTTCTTTTTAAGAAGAAGAAAAGCCATAAAACTCTCAATTGACATCTGCAACAATCGCAATCTTTTTAATTCATTTTGAAAACAGATTTCGAAATCTTGGAATTTATCCGAACACATTGCTTATAAAGCATCTCTGACATTTGGGAAAATTGTTGTAAATTTGTTTAAAAATTTGTATCAATAATATGTTTGAAAATGTCTTATAATCCATTTATAAAGTGTTAAACTATCTTTTAAAATGGGTTGTGCAAAGCAAATTGTTTAAAAATCCACATAACTTAATAGTTTTAAAAATTTGAATAAAAGAATAAGCCGAAACACAATATTTTTTTTTTTAATTTTTGACGTGTTCATTAGCTATTTTGAGATTATTAAAGTTATATTAATAAAACCATTTAAAATTGTCATTTTCACTCTCCACTCCCCTCTCCCACACACACAGAAAAAAATACGTTTGTAACGACTCGGCATAGCGTTCCCACACCTTTTTGTTTTACACTACACCACTGACTATGTGGCTAGAAATTATTAACTCTACAATGGAAAACATGACTCTGGAAATCTCAGAGAATTTTTTTTTCTGGCGCCAAGCCTAAATGTTTACACATTTAAAACACATACTATTACACATGTACCTAAATGTTTATGGTTTGCTCAGGAATTATAAATGATTCGAAGGTTGTTTGGATGAGTTATCACTACAATATGGTGGTTTTTATCTAGTACCCTTTTAATAGAATGGTATTGTAAATGCTTTTTAAGAAGTTTCAGCCATTTCATAATTGCTCAATTTGTCTGATATGTTACTTGGGCCTATGGTTGACTTAGCTTAGAAGAATTAACATTGTGTGTGCATAGAAAAAAGCATTGCTAATATCGATAATAGGAATTCTTTCATGGAAAAGACAGTGGTGTGTTACATGTCTGTCAAATTGACAATTGCGACTTAATAATCACAGGGGTGAATATTGTTAACTTTTTTTTTGTCCGAGAAGTTCCGCTTTTTCTTCAATTTTATTATTTTTAGTGGATTTAATAGGGCTTTATCAGATGAAACTTGACCTATAACCCCCTTAAAAAAATTGTGGCTACAACAGTGTTTTCTGCACTCACAATTACATTTTTATTCGGCTGTTTTTGTAATTCAAAATAATACTGTGTATATTTTCTTTTTTTTTTAACAATTTTCACCCCTGTAATATAGGTTGGCAAAATCTTGATTTATATCACTTGCCAACCGTCACTAAATATTGATCGCATCTTAAACTAGGTTGGTTGATTTAGGTTTTATAGTTCAAAAACTACTCTAGAGCATACTGTGCCACGTCTTAAACTAGGAATTAACATGTTGTGCATGATTAAAAAAAGACTTTACAGAGAGTTGACTGATATCACAATTTCAGAAGAGTCTTTCCATGGTAGAGATATATAAATATAACAATTCACTATAGAATACTGCAATTTAATTGCAGTGTTCCTCACCATCTGGTGTTGGATAAAATCCTACAACGTTGAAAGTTGTTGTTTATTAAATTAGGAAGTATCTTTTCAAAATAGTTGAGGCATGAAAATACCTTTCATTTGATCCAATTCAGCAAATTCGGGGGACCTGCCTTCACATTCATATGATGGCATCTTCTACTTAGATCAAATTTATTGCCATCAAACCAAGTTGTAAATCCCTTGTCTAAGTCACAATGAATTTCATAGATAAATGATTACTGTGTGAAGCTAAAATGTAGTCATTCTTTAAATTTAAATTGTAGTCATTGGTTGATTACTCCAAAAATGACATATTGCTATATAACTCCTTTCATAAACAAATGAAGGAAATTCACAGTAAAAGTTATTTTTTGTAAAATGAGAAAATAAACAATTTAATTAAAAAATTGTCTGATATTATGTCTTAGCATATTGAAATTCTTAAGAGGTATGCTTTTCATGTGACAAAAATGAAAATTAAATCTAATTTAACAACAACAAAAGTACCTAAACCTTCATTTGGGTTAAGCAATCGTTCGGGCTGTCTATTTGATTTCACAATTTAGTAGTAGTAGGACGTATGTCAATTAGATAAACAATCAGTCTTTGCTAGGTTATATTCCAGATCTTTTTGGACTAACTCATTGAGTGTAGTTAAATTAATACTTAAAAGTAATCTAGCATTATTTGTACATTTAAAACCTATTTAAGTATAGAAATGATAGAACAGAAGCGTTATTGGTCCCCATTAGTGTCTTTATCCAAGTTGAATTGGCGGGGTTGGGGCTTGATTGGTTTCTGGCTACCCCACCATGTTGCATGCAATTTTTTGTGGTACTTTTCTGTTAAAGGATATCCAAGTACTGTACAAATTCTGTGTTAAGGTGATATTTTAAAGCAATCAACAATCTTCAAAGCAAGTAATTGTATGAATTTAAAAATATATTTTACACTAAAAAAAATACGTCCTCAAAATGATTTGTCATTTCTGTGGACTGTCGCAACCTCAGGATTGCTTGCTCTATCCGTATTTTAATTTCGCTTCATATTTCCTTGATGCCTATATTTATTTTTAGCTAGAAGGCATGTTATGCCTTGGTATTTAAAACTTTTATGAGTAGAGTAATAATTTATTATTATTAATACAAAAAAAAAATTATTTACATTGAAGCAAAAATCAAGTGGCGAAAGAATCGGAAAATGAAAATATATTACAGTAAAAGCCCGATTATCCGGAATCGCTGAGAAATTAAGATTTCCAGATAACCGAATTTTCCGGTTAATTGAATGGCGATGTTTTTTTGCCAAATTTAAACGACAAATAACGCCAGTGATGGTACTTAACATTAAAATCGTCGCAACCGGAATATTTAAAAAGTATTCTACATAGCTTTTTTAGTTAAAATAATGTTATATTTTACCCTTATAATCGACAATCATTTGAAATATGTTACCAAAATTAAATCATTTTCATATCAGAAATTCCGTAAAATAAAAAAAATGTAGAAGAGTAAGTATTGTAAAATATGTATTAAAAAAAAAAAAAATTAGGGAGAAGTCTCGTGATTGTACCCATTTTAACCGTACATATATTTTAGAGTTACCGTGCGGATAAAGTGGACTATCACTATTTCAGTTCCGGAGGGGAAGTTTTCTTGTATGCGTAATCACGGTCATATTCCGAGAATTCTGGAAAAGTTGCTTTTGTATTTGGAAATCCCACGGATTCCATTGTCTTCCCCCTCTTCACACACAACCTACTTTGTACCCTAAAATAAAATATACTCGGGAAGATGACCATCGTATTCAAAGATCAACTATTATGTTGTATAGAAAAAAATAATACAAGAATTGTAATGCAAATCACCACGAAATTCTCGATACTTTACAGACTTTTCAGTTTTGAATTTGATTGTCTGGGTTGTCGGCTACTCAAAACAATAAATAAACAAAAATAAAGTTACTGCAAAACAGATTTATTTTTAATTGATTGCAAAATAGGTTAATAGTATACAATAAAATATAATCCTTACTTTTTGAACACACATAAAAAAACATTTTCGTTTTGTGTACAAAATGGTTGACTAGCCTACAAATCGAAACTTTGATTTGTATTATAGGGAAAAATGCATTTAAATGGATGCAATTAGGTTTTATTCTGATTGATCGCTGACAAATTAAATCACTGGTGTAAGTGAATTACGTATGCATCGATATTATATGGAATAGAATGTATCCGTTATACATGATTTTAAATTTTGTAAAATGCATGTTCCATATGTAGATCTAGCCTACATGGCCTACAAACCGAATGATTAATTTTATCCAGATTTTGGTCAAACCATTAACACATTTTGAATTTCCGAATTACTCTTTGCCGGATGCGGTTGAGAAAGTAATTTCAAGTGGAAATTCACCTTTGCTATAATTACAATTAAAGTATTCCATAGAATTATATAGATTCTGCATATACAAATTACACATATTCTGGAAACGATTATAAATTTTTATGCTATAAGCAATGCAAAAATAAATAAATGCAAGATATGTGTATAGGTTTTTTTGTGGTTTTTTTTGGGGGGAATTAGAATTCGGGATAAACCAAATTATTTACTGGAGAATGTTTTCCCGATGCTGTGGATAATGGAATTTTGACTACAAAACCCTCTTTCTTATACAATTGAAATAAGCTAGATTTGTTTATAGATTCTGCAAATAGCCACAGTATATTTATTTTTCCCGATATATTCTGGAAAAAAATATTTTCCATTAAGAATATGAAAGGTTTTTGCTATGAATTCACAGTTGTTTGAATAAGAACTTCGACATTCCTGATAAACCGGAATAAAAAAAAAAATCACTTTTTATAGTAATATATTCATTTCTAATCAGTGCAAATTTAGCTATTTTGTCATTACAAATTAAAAACCCTCAAAATAAACAGTAAAAAAGCCACTCAACATCGAACTCTCAAATGAAATTTAAATAAAATAATTGGCGACTTATTGCCGTTTTCTGGTGAATTTTCTCGCCAAACTTGATTTTCAAAAAATTCCGGTTGATTGAGCTTTCCAGTTGATTGAATGCAGGATAATCTGGCTTTTACTGTAGTACAAGTCCACATTGGTGCAAAAGCAGCTCAATTGTAGAACTTATAACCAATTAAATATTGAACTGGAAGTCCCTACTGGTTTCTCATCAGGAGGTTCAACCAACCGAAAAACCCCAGGAGGCGTTTCTGAAAGAGTACGGCCAAAAAGGCACAAAATGTAACTCTTGAACCCTGATGCCTCCACATCACAAAAATGAGAAATAAAAGAAATACAGTAGAAGAAGTGTACAATGCAATAAAATACAAAAAAATCCCAAGAACTTGCCCCTTTGAATATTATCCGAAAATACAGTAGAGAACATTTTACAGTTTAAAACAACACCTCCAAAAACAGTTTTGCAGAAAAATTATCACGTAATCCAAAAATTGCAATTTAAAGGCACCATCTGTTTACCAAAAATAAAAATTTGAAAGATTAAAAAATAGAAAATAAAAATCTTCATTTACTGGGTTTTCTCAGTAAAACTTCAATATTGCCCATTGTAGGCCTTGGCCTTCTTCAGAAGTCTCCCATTCCACCATCTTTCCAGAAATTGATCTCCAGTTTTTATCTTAGCATGGCAAAATCTTGATCCAGGCAGTCCTTCCCTCTCTTCTCGTGTCTTCCTCTCGATCTTCCTCATAAAGGATTGACGCATTCAAGACCTTAATAGGTGTTCTCTCTGTGTCATTCTCGGAAGGTTGCCTGTGTATTAAATTAAAAATTAATGTTTTGCATATGAAGTTAAATATTTCATAACAAAATGAAATTCTTTGTATGAAATTAAGTTTTTAATGGTAGTATATTGCAGGGATTGATTTCTTTAGTATTATTGAAATATACTATGGAATAAAGAATCACACTGAAAATCACAGTTGCAGTAAGACTGTCAAGTAGTACAGTTTGATGCAAAACCAAAGCTTCAGAAAATTCTCCTATATAAAGCTATAAAATTTTTTTACTTAGTTCTAGCTTTTACGCAGTTCTGTATTTTCCTCTTTTTTTTCCACGTTATTATGCCTTTTAACAAAGTAATTTTTGTCTAGATGAAGTTGGATAATTACCGTAGTGATGTACAAAATGGAAAGGAGCTGAATGAAGATCAAAAGGTATTTACCAAAATCACATTTACTTTCATAATTAAATATTTAGTTTGTATGGATTTTTTTTAATCGTAGGAAATTCAGTGTCCTGTCTTATTGTCTTGAATTGCATAACTGATTTTGCATAAAATTCCAGGATTAGGTAATCAAGTACCAATTCAGGGTTTCCACAAATCCTTATTTGTTTTTTTAAATTTATTGTCTATTTCAAGGATTAAGCTCTGGATGCTTTTCTAGCAAAATGCCAAAGGACTTTCTTAAATGCTAAAATAGTATATTTGATGGAGTTCTTTTTCTAAAGCATTAATTAGCAGAAGCATATTTTTTTTAAATCCAGAAATTAGTCATTGACCCAAAAGAATTAACGAGCTAAAAGTTGAGGAGTAATGTTCCAGTTGATATTTGATATTAGTTTTATATTTATAGCTTAATTTAAACTTACCGAATTTCTGTAATAAAAAAGCTAAAGAAACAATCTTCTGCATAGCATAATGCTAAAATGTTTACGAGTTCAGTCACTCTTGATTTCTAATCTTAAATAATTAAAAACTTATTGGTTTATAAAACAATAAAAATAGAACTATTTTATGCCAAACATCAACTGGTACTGGGAAGATACTTTTCAACCTTCAGATTGTTTGTGCTTTTAGGTTAATGACTAATTTTTTAGATTAACAAAAGTAAAGATTTTGTGAATTTTGCAGCTAAATGGTTTTTAAAAAAAAAGTGCTAATCAAATTCTAAACTTCTATGTTTCTTCCTGTTCATGATGTACATTCTGCAGTTTCTTTCTTGGAGCCCTTCTGGAAGGCATCCTTTATCAAATAATGTTTTTGCCACTTGCACTTAAAATTATCCAATATAACCAACCTTTGATGCATTTGCATTATGACTTATAGCATGTTTTAGATTTGTCCTTATATACATTTTAGGTCCTTAAAAAATTCCTTATTTTTTTTGGCTAGAGTTGTAAAACCCCGTAATTATAACAAAAAGATTTAATTAGTTTTTAGTTTTGATTCTTATATGTTAACTTGTTAGTTTACTGAGTATTTGTTAGTCTTGTATATCTATTTTTAATCATAAATTTTTTCACATTTTTATAGATGGCTGTTAGCAAATATGATGCAGTAATAGGTGTTTTGGATTTCGCCAAGGATTTATCGAAAGCAATGCAATCGATTGTTTTGGATGTAAGTAATTCATAATCCATTACTACTTTACGATGAGACGTATCTTAAAAATCTGTATAAATATATGTATTATAGTTCTGGTTGGATTAGAAAAACTAGCCAAGGTTTTGAAATTAAATTTTTGTGGGTGGAGGTCTGGCTAAATGTATTCCTTATGTATCATTATTTAAATTTTTTAAAACATTCTTGCCCTAAACTTTTGCAAAATATTTGTTTCATTGTTTTTAATTAATCGGTTACTGGTAGATTTCAATTGTAACTGAAATTGACCAATATTTCTCTAAAAATTCTATTTAATGACACAAATTTCCTGGTATCATTTAATCAACTTTCAATTATGATTTTAAAGAATTATAGTTCTTAGCTAAATAAGTTGCTTGGAATTTTATAAATATTATCTAGAAGATCTTGGGAGCAGTGAGGGAATGTTTATTACTTTTTTTACAGACTCTTTTTCATTGTCAAATTTTTATTGGAAAAATATAATTATGATGACTACAGTTGTACTATTTTTAAGTCAGTGCTTTTTGCAAGTTTATATATATATATTTTTTTGTGATTCAGAGTGCTCGTCAGCAGAAGAAGCAGGCCAAGAAAGAGCAGTTGGAGAGGCAGCAGCACGAGATACAGCGCCTTCAAAATGCATTCATCTACTGCCACATCCTGTCGTGTTTCCAGAATGAAGACGTCAGGAGCGACTTCTTAAATGGGGAAAACGGAGCAGTGGTACATTTACTTACATTATTAATGGCTTAAAATTTCTTACATTATTAATGGTAGAAGCTCCTATACTTTTAATGTATTAATTAAATTTACAGATGTGGATAACTAGGTAGACCTTTTCAAAGAAAATGTTTTGCTATAAGAATCCATCTGTTTTAAAGTTTTAGGAAAAATAATGACTTTTAAAAAAAAAAAAAATTAATTGTTCACTTTGTTTAAAGTTAAAAAATTACAATAAATAATGGTTGATTTTTTTTTTTTTTTAAGTAATACATTTTGCCTCCAGTAAGGTATTCATTTTAGTTAATAGTTGAAATTTGTTCAAAAAATTGGTGTTGTGAAATTTTTTTGACATATGTTTTAAAAAAGAATAATGTAGTTTTTACTTTGATACTTTACTTCAAATCGAACTATAAGGAGAGATTATTGGTCTAATAAATGCCTAGCCAGGTGTACAATAAATGTATTTTTGGATTTTATTTTTATTTTTGTCAATGTTTTTATAAATCAATGCATTAATCTTATTTCTGTTGATTGACTAGCAATTGACAAGTGAGCAGCTGTCGCAGCTTGACCAGCTGTACAAACTGATTGGACCTGGTCTCCCGAATGAACAAGCTGATCTCACCAGTCATTTCCATGTGTTGGCTGAAAACCACATTTTCTTAGTAGAAGGCAAGAACAAGGAGATTGCTGGGACGACCTGTATCCTCTGACTTAAAAGTTTAATTGCTTATTTCAACTTTATAAAAAGAATTAAATGCATTTGTATTTCCTGTTTTTTTTTCTTTTCCTCTTTTTTTAAGGTATCAGTCTTTTTAAATTTAAGTATTTTTTTAAAATTTTTTTTTAAATTTTTAAAAAAATATAAAATTGTTTAAATAACATAGTGGCTACAAAACCTAGAAATCAGGGATCAGCTTTCAGATTCTGGAAAATCGTTAGGCTTAATCGTTTGAAATTTCTATAATACAGTATAATTAAAACTTTTCATTGCTGCCAAAACTATTTATAAAAACTTGTCATATTATCATGTCATATTGTGCATAAATGTTTTATTTGATCTACACATCTAGAAAAATTGAGGAAATTTAAAAAAAAGTTTGCTGTAAAATCAGGAATTTTTTTACAAATCTATCGGGGAACTATTTTCTTCAACTTTTATGGCCACCCTGAATAATACTTGTGCCTTATATCTTAAAAATAATGATTAAGAATTAAAAGTTGCCTGACTTGTACAACAAAATCAAAAGTATCTAATATCGATTATATGTCTGAAATGGAACCTTTTAAAACTTATTTGCAATAAGCATTCGTTATTTTATTGTATTGTAGGTGTTCATATTAAAAAAATCCATTTGTCATAAAAAAATCCTCTTCTAACAATGTTAATTTTACATTTAAAGTAACATGCCTGATAATTGTAAAACAGTCAACCACCTTGTGTAGTGGGTGTTTTGGCTATGCAAGAACTGTTGTATGGCATTTTCTTAACACATCTTATAGATAAAGTATTGAAAGAACTATTGCATAGCATCAAGGAATCTGGCTACTTCTCGCGTCCATCCGAATCTCTGGATGACGGAATCTCTAGTGACGAGATGCCAGAAGAGGAAACCTTGGCTGAACAGTTGGAAGATCGCTTAGTTGAAAAGGACCTGGTCTACGATACTGTTCAATCACCTTGCGATGTATGTATATATTTCTTATCGCTAAATATTATGAATTCTATTGCAGAGTTTCTACACTCCTGGAAAATGAAAAATCTAAACTTTTTGTAATTAAGTGAATTTTTTATATTTGGTTTATTGTGTCAAAAGTTCGTACATTTTTAAAAAACCTTGAAAAGTGCTTGAAAAAAATCTTTCATTTTCAAGTGCTTGAAAACCTTGAATTCTGTAAAAATACGTTTAAAGTGCTTGAATTTTATTTTCTAAAAATATAGCATCTTAAAAATGTGTCAACAAAGTGAGCAAAATCTTTTGAATTTAGTTAAACCAATCACCAACTAGAAAAACAGCATAGTTGAACGTACAAAGATTTCGTCATTCCCCTTTAGATGAGTACAGCGTTGCGCATTTAACCATTTGGAATATCCGATCCAGTCACGTGATCTTTGTTTTGTTTTTGTATTGTGTGTGCTAATTTTTTGAGCGCTGTTTAAAAATGGCGGGGAAATGCATTTTCAATTAAATCTGATTTGAAAAGCCAGAATATAATATCATGGTTTGAAGCCTATGTCTTGGATTCGTACTTAGTACGATGTACTTTGTGTGCCAAAAATGTCATGATAGGAGAAAGTGGATAAAAAGCCATGCGAAGAGCAAAAAGCACATTCTGGATTTAGTTTGTATAAGAAATTTGATGAGGATTGTTTGAACTATTTCTAATAATAAAAAGTATCCCAAAATCATATATTTTTCACAACAATCAACGTCGTCAGCCTGATGGAAGCACATGCAACTGAAAATGAAGTTTTAGATATTGAAATACAATGGACAATGGATATTGAAAACCATAAAAAATCACAGCTCTCTTAAATTAAAAGAAATGTAATTACATGTTCGCTGGTAGTGTGATTGCATTTAAATTTTCATGTGGAGAAAAAAAAGTGCATATTATGCTGTATTTGGATTCAAGCCTTCAGAGTAAATTGAAAGTCAGTTTAATCAATTACTTATTTTATTATTATTTGACAAAAGTCTCAATATGATGAAAAAAGAAAATCAAATGGATGTTCATATCCGATATTGGCGTAATTACCAAGTAAGTACTAGCTTCTTTACTTCTGGGGTACTTTTTATGGGACATGGTACTGCTTCAGATAGATTGGAAGGTTTTTTCCCGATTGTAACCTTAACATTTTCTTTCATTGAAACTTAAAAAAAAATAATTTGTATT
Source organism: Linyphia triangularis (assembly GCA_963978545.1). Lineage (NCBI taxonomy): Eukaryota > Metazoa > Arthropoda > Arachnida > Araneae > Linyphiidae > Linyphia > Linyphia triangularis. The sequence goes on along the minus strand of OZ021722.1, from coordinate 14,222,830 downwards.
TACTAGATTTGAACATGCACCATTTGCCAATAAAAAAAATTGGAATTTGTGTTTAATCTTTGAATTGATAATGTATCCTTGAAAAGTGCTTGAATAGTCCTCGAATTTTTTTCTCCTTCAAGTGTACAAACCATGTGTAGTGCAATAATTATGTTTCTTTTCAAAAGAGTGTGGTACTACAGTAAAATATCCTTATATTCCTCTCTTTGAAGTGGAAATTATGTTAATTTGGACACTTTCAGTTAACTGTTTGTATAAATATAATAACAAAAAGTAATTAACCTTCTGAGGGTCACGGGCGTATATATCCGTCATTTGATCCCCATTTTTTCCAGCAATACACAACCTTTTTAAATTTATAAATAAAATGTAAAATAAAATATTTTTTAATCTTTTTATTAGGATGACAGTTTAAAACCTACTTAAAACAAAATAAATAAAAAATAATTAAAAAAAATTATATATTTGGATCAGAAATAAAATTTAAAAATTATTGCAGGGAAAACAACTGTATAATTTCGCCCATTCCCTTGACGCTCAGAGGGTTAAAAACAAAGTACTGATCTGATTTCTTAAATCAACTAATAAAAACCTAAATTTTAATGCAAATGATAAATTAATTTTATAAATACTAAGTGCAGTAACTTACGTTACGCCAAAAGGAAATAGAGTATAAAGTTCATTTAGTTTTTGATAAAATTCTGTTCTGTTTAACATTTTGGTATTTTAAAGTTAAATCCTACTCTAATATTTAAGAATTGCAATTATGCAATTTAAAATTATCTGCATGAAACATTTTTTTTAATAGCAATTTAATTAAGAGTAACTTACTTTATGATAACTTACCTTAAACATTTGCACGTTTCAGAAATTATATACCAATTGCTTTATTTTTATTAAACTAACTTATGTTTTAAGTTATTAAGAGGTTTACAACTATCAAAATTTAAAAACATAATTAAAAAAGCTAAATAATAAAAAAAAAAAGGAATATTCATTCTTCAAGTAGTAGGTTTTATTCTTCTATTTTATAATGCCCACTGCTACATATTGTTTCATTTTATGAATCAAATCTTCCTTTTTATAAAAAAAATTCATCTGTATGATTGGATTATTTCCAGTTTGAACTAAATCCTTCATTTCAATTTTGAGATGCGTAATAAAGTGCTGAAACTACCACATTACCTTTAAAGTTGTCATCTTTTGTGACAGTTATTATACTTGGATACAGTGAATTGTCATAATGACCTATAATACCAATCATTCACTTTCAAGTTTCTATGATTTTTTCTTACGAAGCTTTAGAAGAAATTCATTGGCTTTTCCTTCTGAAATTTTTTAAACAGATATTTTAATATTCTGCCATAGGGAAACTTTTCATTTACAAATTTTTTAAATAGAGATTCTAATATTCTGCATTGTGTTAGCTATGAAAAATAGGTTTGTCATTTTGGACTTGGAATTTTTTTTACCAGTAGTGATCTATATTTTTTTAGTTGTGAATCTTAATGTCTTATTTTAAGCTGCCAGTACATAATGCTCAGCTTTATTAACAATTTGTTTCCTTGTTAGCACTCTTACACTTCATTTAAGATCTACACTCCAATAACATATTAATATCAAAATGTAGAAATCAATATTGGTAATTAATATAATATTAAAAATTTCTTAATCGATATGCTTAGGTTTGATTAGAAAGAATGTTTAGTCATTATAACATTGCAATTAAAACTGAACCTGAGGGAGTTGCTAGAAACAAAAAAAGATTTATTCAAATTATTTATTTTTTACTTTGGACCATGAGTAAATAAATATTTTATTTTTTATGGAAAGTTTATTAGTATTCTATGGAAAATTCTCCATTGATACCTCAAGTTCTATCTTTTTGGTAACTTACGTTACAAATTTTAATTATTTCATAATTAGAAAAAGTATATACAAAATAAAAGTATAGATTTCTGTTAAGTACATATCTAAAAGTAAGAAAAATATATATTAACAAATATCTCTTTGGTTTGTTTTAAATATCATACGAAAATAAACACATTTCTGGTAACTTACATTACATGAAACAATCAATTTTAAAATCAATGAAATACACGAATTTAATCATTGAAAAACTTGTTTAAATCATTTTTACTATTATTTAAGGTAATATAATTATTTAAAAACACTTAGCATAACTATAGAAAGAAAAGAAGAAAAAAAATTATTATTTTACCCACTTTTAAAATCACTCTACGCACTTCCATTAAAACAGAACAAGAGTGTTTTCAACTTTTAGAAATTATTATATTTTAAAAACCAACTACTAAGAATAAACTTTGAAACTTTTTGCACACAAAAATGTGTAAAAAAATATTTTATTAAAATTTTAATTTTTAAAAGTTTTTTCCCCTTTGCATGGAATAACCCATATAGTCTCTCACTGCCTGTGTGCCTAATGCAATACTTTTGTGGGTACAAGAATGGTTAAAATATCGCTATTGTAAAATTTTTGGCTTGTATAAAAGGCTTGTTTAAAAGAAATTTAGGTTGCGACAGTAACTCTCAATAAGAGACATTGTTTAAAGATCAATAATTGATGCAAGTTACATTAATAAACAACAGTAAAAGATTAATAAGTGGTGATTACCACTTTTCTACTCGGTTAGATTTATAGAATAATATACTGCACAAGACTTCTATTATAATTCAAACAACTATGTTTTGTCAATGCATCTTTTTTATACCTGATTTGCCCGTAGAAAATAAAGTTATTTTAACTTGTTAGATTTATTTCAATGGTATTAAATTTAGGACTGGCTAATGGTAAAGTTGTGGCAACATCAAATAACAGATAAAATTTCTGTGCACTGGAGTACTCTTTTGCACAGCGGTAAAGCATCTGTCTCGAGACACAATGGTCCCTGGACCGAAGCCCGTTGCCCGTGAAAGCTAGTTTACGCTTTATTGGTGACCCGGACATGTCACCAGTTTCTGGCCGCCTAGTTGGCGCCTCAGTTTTAAAGCAATAAAAAAGCTTAAATGAAAATGAATTTGTAGTTTAAAATATTTATTTTTATTGGTGACTGGACTAAAAACGAATCATGCTGCCATCTATCGGCGCTTCTGAAAGGAGACACTACATCACAACAAGCGATGCAACAAGCATCCCAAACCTCCAACTCCGATCAGACGTTGATCAACAGTATCGCTCCTTCGTCACTGGGAGGGGGCTATATATGGCGACATCAAATAACAGATAAAACTTCTGTGCACTGGAGTACTCATTTGCACAGCGGTAAAGCATCTGTCTAGAGACACAATGGTCCCTGGATCGAGGCCCGTCGCCCGTGAAAGCTAGTTTACGCTTTAAAGTTATTTTTCTAAAGACTTTAGGGTTTATTTACAGGTTATCTTATTAATCTGAGACCTCTTATGTTAGTTCATACTATTATATTGTGTTATTATGTATTGGGTTTGTATGTATTTTTTTTTTTTTTTTTTAAAGTACGTTAAGTAGCAATTGTTTTTAAGAAAAAACAATTTGCTTAATTGCAACTATATGGTGGTCAATTTTTTGTTTGTTTAATTTTAAGAAAATAATTTGAGCATGTTTTATGCCCTAGCATTTGTTACGGGACAATAGGTAGCTGAGAAATCTATATTTTATCTAACAGCTTGCCTAAATCTTGCAACTTGCTAATTTACAGGAAAATGATTAAGCTGTGGGTGCATTTTTAGCAAAATGCTTATGGATATCCTCGAATGTTAAGATGATAAAATTTGGTTGCTAAAAAATTATGAACCAAAATTGGCAAAATCACTATTTTTGCTATTCCAAAATTAGACATCGACCTAATAGATTGCACAAATTGAATGTGCACTTATCTTATTGATTATGTGGTATAACATAGCGTTTTTTAGTATTTGTAATGAATTTATTACGTATTTTTTTTTAAATTTAGATGAAAATATTAAAAGTGATGGAGCTAACCATTTTAGCATTTTGCTCAAAAGATAATTGTGATTTAACTCTTTTGCTAAAGTAATTTAGTACCCCAGCTTAAACACTGTTACAGGGTCGACTCTTTTCCTTTGATTAAAGAAATTTATTTTGCCAAAACTAATTACAATGAGTAATATATGGTTCTGATTTTGGTTGCATTTCCAACAAAAAGTGTTTCACATTTTTGCACTTATTTCATGAACAGATAGTGTAATCAGAGAAAGTGTTTACCTAAAAAACTTACTACTACTTTCACTACTTTTAGGACCAAAGTGAAGTAATTGAGAATGTCACGATTAACAACGAGCCTCTTCAGGAAGAAATCTCACCAGCATTGGCACCAAGTGCGCAAAATGGTCCCTTGCAAGAAGTGCTCGTTCCCGAGAGCAGTTTCAATTTTCTGCAGGAATCCCAAATTGATCTGGATGGTATGTATTTCCTCTAAATAACTTGTCCATGACATTTAAAAAGATAAGCATTCAGTAAATTGTTAAAAAGAGCATCTTATCCCTTGGCCAGAAGCCACTTATCTTCTATGTCAGGGGGAAACATCACCATTATTAGTACAGGGATGTAAGAGCTGCTCCATTGCGCCGATGTGCACCAAACTGCACCAAAAATCTCTTTTCGGTCAAGATTACGCCAAAAGATCATTTTTTGGCTTCAGAAAGTACTTGGCGAGATTTTTGCCTTGAAATTGTTCACAATTATCATGGAACGTCGCCAACAAAGCGATTAAGAATATTTTGCACTTCAAGGGCGTTTTTCGTCAGTTAACGTGCCGGAAAGGGTTCGCACTTGAAAATACAATCTCTCTCAGTTTTGTTTTAAGTTTTCAACTGTAAAGAAGTAGTTAATGAATTTATGTGCATCTAGTTTAATTATGTTTTCTTTGCTGGTTTTAGTTCTTAAAAATTAATATTTTTCATTATACTTACAGAATACATGATTATTTTTAGAATTATTTTTATTGACCGTACTAAAAATAGAATACAAGTATCGTAATTTTCACCCAAGCAATCTTTGTACATCTGGTGTAGATTTGCTCTCTTGCCTGATTTTAATAGTAGAGGGTATATAATTTTCTTAGGTGCTTAAAGAAAATGCAAACATTTTTTAAAATTTCTAAACTTCTTAATCCAATTGACAACCCTCCCCTCCCCCCTTCCCGGGGGCTTAATTTCAAAGTCATCAGTTAAACGGAATTTGAATATTGTTTTTTTTGGCAAACCTGGATGTTGGATCATGATTTTAACTTGGCAACCAACATAAAAATGCATATTATGCAATTCTTTTATTGTCGCCAATTCTCAGAAAAAGCGCCAAGTCGTACCTTAGGTGGACTTGGAATTTTACTAAGAACTTGAATGGGAGAGGAGGGGGAGATTAAAGCTATCTCTCTATTTAAAAAAAAAGTAAGGATTTCTTGTATTTACAAATATTTGAACTTTTAAATTAGCTGTAGGAAAGAACAGGGATTTGCGGCGATATGGCCCTTGCACTGTTAAACTTCATCTAACCAACCAGGGATTCGTGATTTGTGTTCAAACTGAAGAAGGCATGAAATCTATCTTTATGCATCCACTTTGGATTTTTTTTTTTGCCTGGTTGTCACTAAACAGAATAAATATTTTTCTTTATACTTTATGAGTACATGATTATTTTTAGCATATATTTAAAAAAATTAACCAAATGTGTTTTTTTTTTTGTGTGGCTTACTCAGACTTAAGACCTTCATATTGTTTCCATTGACCTTGAGATTTAGCATGGCAATGGAGAATGTTGGAAAAATGGATTTTTCCCTGATTGGTTCGGTTGAAGTTTAACGGCGTAAGGGCCATATACTGCTGCGAATCCCTAATCTTTCCTACAAAAATTAATATTTTTTAACTTACCTTATTTTAATTTATTCTTTATTATTTAATTATATTAAGAAGTTCTTTTTTGTATAAAAAATTAAATGTTGTCAGATTTCTGTTAAAAGTTTTAATTGTTTTGAGTTAAAAAAAATTTATCTCCCAATAAACAAATAAATAGTAAAGTTGTCAGTCCAAACAAGTTATGAAATCTAATTCTTGCCGCTAGACAACATTGTGGAACATTTTTTTTTTGCGGGGGGGGGGAGTACTTGCATAGAATTAAATTATTTAGGATTATTGGCAAGAACTTTTATAGGTAATTGGTTCTAGGCAGGCTAGAGTTTTTAAATAAAAATTTTTATTTCATCGGTTGTTAAAACTAACTCAAACTGAGATTATTTCGAATAGCTTTCAGTGATGGACCGAACTTTATGAAATCATGGAAAACTTCCTAATATTTTAATTTGTGTTAAAGAGGTTAATAATTAAGTTTCTTATTACCTGAGCTCTGATGTAAAAAAAAAAACGCAAGTGCCTTGTTCGTAAACCAACGTCATGCTTTTTAATTTATTTTTTGAGTAATTCAAATTAATGTAAATTTAGAATGCAAACTTATTTATATAAGGAACAAGTTACATCTTTTTTTAAAAAAATTAATTTGAAATATTAAGGTTGAAATATGCACAAATATTTGGTTTATCTCTAATTTGAATGTAATAATTTACTGCTCCAAAATTGTATTTTTACTGTTCCGACAGTGCTCCAAAATCACATTTGGGTACTTACATCACTGTTAGTATCTAAACGATAAAATCCGTACAATATTGTAAAATCAATACCACTATAAGAAAAAAAAAAACAATCCTTTCTTATCAATAAATGCTATACTTGAAAGGAACTCCAAATTTTGTGCAAACTTATTTATTCAAACTACTTTTATTTCAAATACTCAAATTTATAATCTAAAATTTTTACAGTTTAATTTTTTCTAATTTGTTTCTGGACAAGGTTAAAAAATAGAATGGCAATCTAATGTTACTTAATGTCATTTAAAAAAATGTTCTGATGCAATTTTACTATAATAGAACTACTACTATTTTACTATTAATAGTAATATCTGTTTTCTGTCTACTACATAAGGAGTTTCTTAAAGTTCAACCCTAAAAGTCTTTCAGCTCAGTGAAAGACTTTCTTTCTTGTACTATATACAGAAATGCCAACTTTTTAACAGATTTTCTCTGATTTTCCATAGTTTTTACAGATTCTTATTGGTTTTATGGACATTCTTTGAAACTTTAGGAAAAGACCTACGCTAAATATTATTTCTCACTTTTTTCCAATACCTTTGAAATTCACCAATACTTTCATAATTGCTGAGATTTCTATTCTTTTTGCTGAGTGTTACGCTGATGTAAACAGTTGCTATTGCATCTTGTGTTCATTCATCGTAATGGGTAAACCATAAAAACATGTAAAACTCCGTAAGCAGAGTGGCCACAGAACTGGGAAAACTTGGAAATCAGGGAAATGGCAGGGAACTTTCTGATTCTTGAAAAAATCAGGGAAATGTCAAGGAATTTTTTTAAAATTTCATGAATATCAGGGAAAATTTGTTTTGTTTAAGGCACGCTCATCCGTATTTTAGCGCTATTTACTGAAGATTTTTGGTGGGGTAATCATTAGAAGTTTAATATTACGGAATAATTTAAACTTTTCATTACCAGCCAAACTATTTTTAAGAAATTGCATATTATCTCTTTAGCATACATGTTCTATTTGATCAGGGTGTATAGATATCTGGAAAACCTAAAAAAAATTGGGGAAATTTGAAAAAAAAGTTTACCCCAAAATCAGGAATTTTTTTAGAAATCTGTCAGGTAAATCAGAGAATTTTTTTTCTGAATTTTGTGGCCACCCTAGCAGGGCTGCCACAGGCAACTAAAAAGGCTACTAAAGCGAATATTTTAGTGGCCAGGTGACTATGGCTACTATTTCAATGAAAAAAGAGCCCAAAACGACTACTTTAAGCAAAACCTTCAACTATTTTTGGGCTAAGGCAACTATTTTTTAAGAAATTACAGTCCAATAGTAGGACGAACAAAAAAATCGCCTGTTGAGTACTAATACAGTTTTGTGAAAACGGTGATATTTATAAGGAGGTGATAAGAGTAAACGTTGTCGAAATAGGTGTTAATTTTAGTTTATATTCATGGATCGAGTGGTTGTTTTTATAGTACAATGATAGTATCTCCATGGTAACAGCACACTGGCAATTGTTATTTTCGACATCAAACACGGTTGTTTTCGCCTGCCTGTCTGGTTCCTATGTTTTACCTTTCGTTGTGCAAGTCTCAACAACATACACTATATATTCTCAAATATCAAATTGTTTTGCCTTTATTTACTTTTGTTGATAAAAAGGAATTTGTCGTGAACGCCGGAAAAACTGCCATTCGTATTAGCAGTTTTCTTTTTCAAATGAGAATTCATATTTGCGTAAAAATACCGATTAAATTATACATTTAGCGATTGAGGATTGCCACTTAGCCAATGGGGTATTTACTTTTGTACAGTTTAAATGGCCTGATAATGTCATTATAAATCGTTTTCTTCTCTTATTAAAACAGTCGTCTAACTTTGCCAAGGTAGTTGTAGTATTTAAGTATAAAAAATCCTAGTTATTTTCCAATGTCAGTCACCAGGTATTGAAAATCACGAAATAGGAGAAGCGTCTTATATGACATTTTGCATCCACACATCACCTATCACTATAATATAAGCAAAGCTCCGAAATGGAAGTTACTTGTGTGTGAAACAAGACGGTTGTGAAAAGCAAGCTTTTGTTTCTTTGACTTAACATATGGGAATGAAATCCACACTAAAAATCACACATGATATATAGTTCTGCGGATATGCCGATTTCAGCGTTTTTGACCAAAATTTCCTTTCGATGCAAATCCACATTAACATTTCTAGGGGGTGCATGTGTGTTATGTGCTTGCTTAAAAGTCTGATCGCCATGGATCCTTTCCTGCATTCAGAATTTCCAAAACCTTTGGTAAAATGACCACTTTTATCACTGCTTCCTTTAATGTTATTCTTTATCATAAATATTTATGTTAGTGTGTGATTGTTAATTTCACTGATTTTTACGCCGATACAATGGGTGCTATTGCCGAGATTTAGGCTTATATGCCAGGTGATCGCCGAGATTTTCGTTGTTGTGACTGCCATTTTTGCAGTGTATTACGTTGATGTTACAGACCCATTGCAAGATTTGCATCGCTATGGGAGGCACTATCGTTTATATTTACATTGAAGCGATAGATATTTTCACTAAAGGTTACGCTAATTTAAGGATTTAATAGCTGCTTTTCCCGATATTTGCTCAGCCATTTTGGTGCTGATGCTATAACGGCCGAGATTTGCATTATTGTAATGGGGGCTTTCATTAAGGCTTCTGTTGATTTTATAGACATGATGTGTGTCGGTGTGAGGATCCATTTCGCCGTGTAGGTCAATCGATGAAAAACGACAAAAATTTTAATATTGTAGCTAAATTTATAAAATATAATTTAAATTTCAAAGCAATTTATTATGTAATTACTTTGAATGCCGCTTAAAAAAAATTAAAAATCCACCTGTTCAATACAGTATAATTGTTGAAACTTGAAACTTTTTTTTGCCAAAAAGTTGTTTAACTCTGGGAAATTTCAAAAAAATTATGTATGTTTTTTTGCCAGTTGATTTTTACTGTTGCTTTGGGATGAAGTTTAACTTTTTTTGCTTTGAAGGTTTAAAGAATTTTTTTTTTTGTTGCTTTTAATAAAAAAAGTCATTAAAAATTGTCTAGGTATTAGATTCTTTTGAACGTTTTACCAGATAAAGTATCGTTAAGAGTGTTACAACACATTGTCTTTATCGTATGGGATGTCGTGTTTATTTGATATTAAGACACTATTTTGAATCTAAAGACCATATATATAACGGGGAGTGTCTGGGTTTTCGTGTTTTATGTTAATCAATAGTTTTATTCTGATCTTGTTGAACACTTAAACCTTTAAAGCAAGACAATTGTAGTCTTGAAAAAAGTTACTACAGTTTTCAACTTCCGAGACTACTATTTTCAACGTCTGAGACTATTATTTTGGCTACTATTTTTAACATCGGGGTCTACTAAAGCAACTATTTTCAAAGCTATAGTCAGTGGCAGCCCTACCCTGGTAAAAGGTTATAAAGATTTTCTCTTTCTGTGTGTGGATATCATATGCACTTTAATAAAAGAGTAGCTGCAGTAAAATAGTTCAATGTAGTATGTGGTCTATTGGAAGAGGGGATGTGTCAATCTCATTCGAATTTATAGTTTTATCTAAATAAAACCCAAGTATATGTATTTCAAACTTAACTCATCCCACATATCATCTTACAGCACCTCACATGGACCCTGCTGTTGTTGCTGTTCACCAAATGGCTCCACCTCCTGCTGTCAATTTCCCTATTGGCCCTCCCCTCGAAGAGCCTCTGCCAATCATCAATGGTCATCATGAAGAAGCACCACCCACTCGTCCAAGCCCAACCCCTGTTCTGACCTCTAACGAATTTGACCCCTCCCACCCAATACCCACTCAAACATTCACCAACCAAAGTTTTGCCGTTATGCAGAACATGATACTGCCGCAGGCTTATGTACCGGTGACTATGCACCATGGTCCTCTGCCGCCACACATGGCTCCTATTGCTGTAGTACCTGGTACTGCAGTCACTTCTGCTATGACCATACCTGTACCAGTTGTGGTACAGGATGGGATGGAGGACAAGGTTGAGTTGTCTGAAAGTCAGGTATGGAATGTTTTACTGGTATCATGATTATTTGCGTGGTCTGGCATTTTTGGACTTTTCTTTAAATCCTTTATATTAAATGTATTTTCATTTGTTTGTGGCGGGCAAAGTATTCAGAGGGCTATTTAACCCACTTGGTGTCATCTAATCAAGCTGAAACATGGCAGGTAGACTTGTTGTGAATAACATTACATTCTACTATTTGTTTCAAGGGTGGGGGGAATTAGTCACGGAATGGATGTTTTCTTTGTAGTGATCAAACACTGAAAAATCTATCTGAGGCTCAAAGTTGCTTAGATAAGTTGCGATTATACATAAGCAGAGTGGTCACAGAACCTGGAAAACAGGGAAATGTCAGGGAGCTTTCCGATTCTGATAAAAAAAACCCCAGGGAAATCTCGGAGTTTTTTAAAATACCACGAAAATCAGGGAAATTTTCTTTTTTCTGAAGGCACGTTTCTCCGTTCATCCGTATTGTGGCGCCATTTTCTCGTAAAATTGTAGTTGTAATAGTTAAAGCGTAATGTTACGGAATAATTTAAACTTTTCATTACCGCCCAAACTATTTTTTTAAAATTGGCATATTATCCCTTTAGCTTAGATGTTCTATTTAATCAAGTTGTCTACACATCTGGAAAAGTTGGGGAAATTTGAAAAAAAGTTTACCGTAAAATCAGGGAATTTTTTAGAAATCTATCGGAGAACTTTTTTTTCTGAATTTCGTGGCCACTCTTGATAAAAGTTGGTAAACAATATAAAGGATTTATAGTAAAACGTTTTGTTTATGTGCATTAGTTTTTTTAGGGGTGTTAAAATGTGTTCTTTTTACTTAATGGAGTATTTGCTTTTTTTTTTTTTTTTATCATCAACCAATGCTTGTGGTCATTCACAATTTAACCCTGAAGAATAATTACAATTTTCAAATATTAAACACATAAAGGTCTGACTCTAACAGTGACTTAGCATGTATAGTTTTATTCAATAGTTGAAATTGAGAAAGTTAATCGGAAATACAGTGGCAAAGGTATGTCTTGTTCCAGCTTTAAAGGTATAGTTGCATGTAACCTTGCCTGAATCACTTAACAACTAGCTAAGAAACGTCGTAACTCCTGGAGTTTATTTCGGAGTCTTGCGCTTATAATATAAATCATTTGCTCTTTGAACAATAAGTTACTTTAAAAAACATGTTCAATTAAACCTCCTTTGTAAAGTTTAGAATTAGAAATTGTGGTCTCTTAAGTCAGTTATATCAAGGATGTCAGTCCAGGTACTGATGATTTAAACTCAATTTCATTTAACAAGATGTATAATTTTCCCGTGAGTATTGAATACTCATAGCAAAATTAGATATTAAAATTTATTTTCTTTTTAGATTATAAGGAAAATTACTTTTAGTTTTATTGTTTTCAGTTTCCATTTTTATGTTTCTTTTCCTGAATTGTTTAAATTATGTATGTTGCTTTTTATTTATTTTCCTATTTGTAATTTCAATCTTCTTTGTGTATTTAAATCTTTGAAATACTCTTTCTAATTATAAAACAATAAACATTAAGATATGTATTAAATGGAGGAAATAGACCAAATGTATTTTTATTGTACTGTGATATTTTTTTGTTGGAAGTAATAGATTTGAAGTGTGCAGTCTTAAGTTAATCCAGGTGTTTAATAGGTCCCTAAAGTCAAGAAAGTCACAGAAAGGTCCCTAAATGGTCAAAGAAAAACCACAAGGTTCCCCAAAAAGCAAGAAAATGAAGTGAAGGTCATTTTTTAGTTACTTTTTTTTTTAATTGTTTTCTCCCAGAGAATATCTCGTTTCATGTTTTGAAGTCTTCAATCTTTTGCATTTCAATGCATCCATTTTATATGTTATAATGTGTTGTAACCCTTTTTTTTTTACTATGCAAATTTTTAATCTCTGTATAATAGTCAGTTTGTTAGAAGGAAAAAATATAAGTAATAAGGAATGAATACGTTGAAGTTTGTTGTTTGGTTATAAAGTAACAATGGACATCAAATATAATTCTCGTGTTAGTCGCTTTCTCAAGTGATACCATTAAAAAATAATTTTCTTGTGTTGCATTTTCCTTTTTAATGGCTTTAAATGCAGGTGTTATTTTTGTATAGTGCCATGCATGAATAAATTTTTGAAAGCTAAGAATTGACTTTAAAAACCATGTTTTAAAAATCAAACAGTTTTACCTTTGCCTATGTGGATCAGCTCAGCTCCAAAGTTATGTGTTGACATTCCTTTTTTTCACTTTTCTTTTAGTGTCTACCTTTCCTAATAGACTGCAGATGTCTAACAGTCTTTAGTATAAGATTTAGAATATAGCCTTTTCCTTTTAAGTTAGTCAATATTCTATGATCAGTGTAGATTTTGTTTTTTAGAAAACATAATTCAGATTTCTTAGCTTCAATATTTATAAAAAAGATAAACACATGACTTCCAACAGATTACTCCACTGTTTATTTTGTAGTATAATTTACTTAATGACAAACTCTTAAGTTTTGGACCATTTTCTGAAAAGCAAATATGTTCATAGGTATTTGTATTCTCAAAACTCCAATTTTTCTAAAATTTGCATTTTTTTTAAATACCATTTAATACATTCTAAATAAATATGATTATAGTAACTTAATAAATTTTCTTTGCAAAACTAAAACATTTGTTTTGTTTTAGGTCAATGGAACCAGTAGCAATACTTCAGAAACTGACCCTAACTCAAATGATATTCTTGCTGAAAGAGGAGCCGATGGTGAGACTAATGGTATGAAAGTTATAAAATTGTCTAAATATTTATTTTGGAAAGTATGAATAACCTTTAATTGTCTACGAAATAGCTTAAAAAAAAGTTAAGGATATCTTTTTAATTCATTATTTAATGAGTTCACATTGAGTGGCTATTTTGATCTGATGTCTTATTAATGACATACAATACAAATACTCTCCTCTTCTAACTCTTGGACATGCACTTTTTGAAATTTTGTTTTTGAGGCTGTATGGTCCACATTTTGAATTTGTAAATTGTCTCACTTTAAACAGGGTTCGTACGCCTCCTCGAGGTTTTCCAGTTTTCCAACTCCTGGAAATTAATTTTATTTTTCTGTAGCCCTGGAATTTTCTTGGTTCTTCTGGAACTCTTAAAAAAAATTGACTCTTCGACAATTTTTATTTGCTTATGTTTTTAATGATAAAAAAATATATTTTCAATAATTTTAAGATAATTTTTTTAAATTTTATCCAAGAATTTATACAGAGTTTGCATAGCTCCTGGAAATTAATTTTATTTTTCCAGGGCCCTGGAAAACTCCTGGAATTTTCTTGGTACTCCTGGAAACTTTTAAAAATAGCTCTTAGACACGTGGAAATTTTTAATTTGCTTACATTTTTAATGATTAAAGAAAATGTATTCTAAAATTGTAAGATATTGCTTTCTGTTTGACCCCAAAACTTACGGACATTTGAAAATACAATGTTAGTTGATAACATGCCCACTATATGCTGCTATGTGGGCATCCAAAAAGATTCCTTTTACTTGGGTTGTAGGACCAGGGGTTCAACCAATCAGATCAGTGAATCCTAAGTCACAAATGCTGCTGGATCTGGTTGCTAAGGTTTAAGTTGGCAATACGGTTTTAAAAAGGAGCAAAAACTGAAAGGTGAAGGGATCAATATTAATTTCTTGAGGGCTTGAGATTTGCTTTTATTTTTTTAAAGTATAATATCAGGAAACTGCTTAAATCCAGAATTGGTTCCAAAAAATCCTGTTTGAACAAGGTTCCCACGGTCATTAAAAGTGCTTAATATTTTTGAACCTGTTTTCAAGGCCTTGAAAGTACTTGAAAATGCTTAGAGGTGCTTAAAAGTCCTTGAAAATGCTTAGAGGTCCTTAAAAGTCCTTAATTTTTGTGTATGTTGACCAACTTCAAAATTTACAAAAATGCAACTCGGACTTGCTATCCCCTCGTGTCCGCCACTTATCCGCATTATATCGGAATTTTCTGACATATTTGTATTACACATGCGCCAACTTGTAACTGTTTTGGTAGAATATACTTTATAAATTTTTTTTATACAGGCATGATGCCTGAAAACAATTTTTTTTAAGGTCCTTAAAAACATTAATTAGGTCCTTAAAAGTCATTGATTTTCATTCTGTGATTTGAGTGGGAACCCTGTTGAAATGTTTTTTATTTTGGGAGGACCTATAAATTTTGTCAGAAAAATATTTAAATTGTATTGTAAGAGATTTGATTTATTGTTAAGTATTTCTAAAACTAGGATCTTTTAAATAATATAGTGTTTATCAAATTGTAATTTTGAAAGGAATCGGAAGCATACTTATACTTTTATTACGCACTCAAAACCAAAGCTCTGACATAATTTCATCATTCTACAACTTGTGGGGAGTTTTTTTTTTTTTTTTTTTTGCCAGTTTGTATTCATGATAATTCTTGGATTATGCTTGGTAAAAAAATTAGCTGAATCGCCAATAATAATAAAACAGTGTTTGTGTGCCTGTGCTTCTACAGAAAGAAACTTCCATTAGTGTAGACTGAAATTTTGTACATTTTAGCCTTCTAATTTTGCTTTTCACAAACAGAATATTAAAATGGTAATTATTTAAAAAATATATATATATATTTATTTTAAGTAGTTATTTTACAAAGCACTTCCAATATGCGTGGTACTATGAAATTTTAAACTCTAGAGTGGGGAGGGGGGCGTGTATTATGGGATTGGTTACTGGTTATGAGAATGTCTTATAGGGGTTTGGAATCCCTTTAGACATTAAGTATAAAGAAAAATTTACTGGATTTTGTTTCGATCTAATAATATTTATCTGATTTGTAATATTTTGAAACTTGTCTCCAATCTTATTGAAATGTTTTTTTTTTTTTTTTTTTTTTTTTTTTACAATATCTAATTATTTAGACTATAAATATTCTTTATTTTAAGCAACAATGCTGTTTAGTTCACTTAAAGGATTTGATCCCTTATGCTTTAGCTCACCAACTGAAATAAAATTACATTCAGTTTATCTATTTTTATTCATTTACAGCTTATCTATTTTCGACAAAATCAGCTAAGTTTCAGCAGTGTTTCCCTTATCAAATATACTTCATTCACAAAAATAATAGGAGCTTAATCTGAGCGATTTATTGTTAATGTAATTTTAATCTCCTCTGGTCAGAAATGTGTCCCTTTATACCATGTCCCTTTACCATGAAATATTTTGAATGTCAGTAATTTGCAACTTTGAATTAGGCTCTTGTGAATATAATATTATTAGTTTCAAAATATCTTAAATATAGATATTGTAGTTAGATAATTTCAAAGATATTTTCCTAATAATGGCCAATGATTGAGAAATCCCCTATAAAAGGATTATTTAACTTTTTTCTGCTTAAAATATGAACCGTAAGTAAAATCTACTTTATTTTTAGTATTAGTTAACCTATATAAGGATTCCACTTGCCCAAAAAGATAAGTGGGTGTTGCTTTAGTTCCTTAAATGTTTACACACTCTGGCAAGGGAAAAAAAAATATGCTAACTTTCCTTATTTGGTACGTGGATTAAGCTGTGGGTACCTTTTTTTTTTTTAGCAAAATTCTATAAAGCTCTTATGAATGCTAATGTTAAAAAATGTGATTTAGCTTTTTTCGCTAAAACATTTTACCAGAAAATTTGCAGTCACTATTTTTGTTATCTTGATTATTCAAAAAGAAAAAAAAACTATCTGTAAGTGTAAAAGTACTTATCTTATTGATATTTGGTATACATTTTATTTTTTTATTGAAAGTTATTAATTTTATTTTAGTATTTTAATTATAAATGAGCCTTTTAGATAAGCATTAGGAGTTATGAAACACAAATCTATTTTAAAATTTTGCTTTAAAAAAATTGCGATTTTTACCTTACTATTAGTATTTCAGCTTAAATAGTAATGTGGTGATTTTTAGTATAACAGAGATTTTTACTATAAATACAGATAAAATGTAGGCATTATATTTCAATTTTTTATTTAGTGTTCTTTAATATGCTTGTTTTGAAAATAATTGATTTTTGTTGTTACTCAAGTGATTTGAGTAAAATCCTCCTTTATAAAAATCCACCATGTAGGCTGAAATGCTGAATTGTGTGTAGTGACATGTTTATGCCTTTTTAAGGTTATCCCCATTATCGAGGTGGATTTCGTGGAAGAGGCCGAGGCAGAGGGAATGGCTATTTTAGAGGAAGAGGAAACTATCACAATGGCCGAGGTAAGGCGCTGTTTTTTTCTCAATTTAGTTTGGTTCAGTGTAATGGTGTTTTCTATATTTTCTGCCAGTCTCGTGGATAATCTCTGGAAACCACGCTCTTCTGGAAATGTCAGGGAATTTCGTAAAATTACCCTTTAATCAGGGAATTTGGAAATTTTTGAGTTTCCCTTCTCCCATGCCCTGTGCGGATATCTATCTCAGATCGCGTCACATGAAGTGTATGCTGTAACGTCATCGCGTTGAATACAGTTTTCTTTGTTCATGTACTTTTTTAAGTCCGTCTACAAAGCCCTCAATATCTGGCTACTTGGACTGTTTGGGAGAATGACGTTTCCAAACTTTTTCTACTCTCGGCAACTAAGCCAAAGCAACGATATCCCGCCCACAACCGCCTGTTGAGGTTCCGCTTTTTCTTTTTATTATCTTGGATCATTATTATGCCTGAAACAATTATTTACATATTATTTCTGTTAAATCCTATAACTTAGCAGCGCGGCCTCCGTCCGGTGCCTTATTGTTAAAAAAATCTTCAATTTGACTGCATCCTTTACCAGGATTCCCACGGTCATTGAAAGTGCTTAATATTTTTGAACCCGTTTTCAAGGCCTTGAAAGTACTTGAAAATGCTTAGAGGTGCTTAAAAGTCATTGAAAATGCTTAGAGGTCCTTAAAAGTCCTTAATTTGTGTGTATGTTGACCAATTGCAAAATTTACAAAAATACAACTCAGACTTGTATCCCCGTGTGTCCGCCACTTATCCTCGCTGTACTCGAATTTTCTGACATATTTGTATTGCGCATGCGCCAACTTGTAATGTTTTGGTAGAATATACTTTATAAAAAATTTATATATAGAAATGATGCCTGAATTTTTTTTAAAGGTCCTTAAAAACATTAATTAGGTCCTTAAAAGTCATTGATTTTCATTCTGTGATTTGAGTGGGAACCCTGTTTACAGACATGATTATTTTTCTTGTCTTGCATTTTTTGTCAACACAATATATTGGAACCCTAATTATTTACGTATTATTTCTGTAAGCTTTTTAGTTATCTTATAGTTTAGAAGCACGGCCGCCTGTTGCGTTATTGTTAAAAGAAAATCCTCAAACTTCAATCTGACTGCATCCTTTACAGAAATGATTATTTTTCTTCTTGCCTAGTGTTTTTTGTCAACAGACTATACTAGAACCTTAAATTCCTTAATATTTCAAATTGATTCCATCAGATTTTTCGTTTTTGTTAACCCTTGCAGTGCTATATTACAGATGTGCAACAAATCTATAGGCATCCATAACTAAGAAAGTTTTTATCCTGTACTTGATTTTTTTTTACTTTCATTTTGACATTTTATTAAATATAATTAACTGAAAGTGATGTGTTTTTGATTTATGTATTTAATGTAAATCAAATAAAGAATTTAAACATCCTTCTCCAAAAAATATCTGAATGCACTACTGCATCCAAGTAAAGGGCCAGTGGATTTTTTAAAAAAAAAATCATTGTATTTTTTTTTCTTGTCAAAACAGTATGAACCCTGTGTTAGTCATGTTTTATGAAAATGATTTTTTGCCTCATTTAATATGTACTTTTGTGGTTTAAGATAATATTTTTACTGTACACAATTTTATTTCTATACATCTATGAGTAATTTTATAAGAAGCTGTTAATTTCAGGCGTTTTCTTTCATACATTATATGTTGTTTATCTTTAGTTGACTTCAAAAGACATCACTTTTCATGAAAGATACATGCATACCTAGTGAAATTTGTGACAGAATAGCAAAATGCTGATTATTTAAATTTTATGTTCATGCATGCCCAAGTTCAGTAAATATTTAGGACAGTGTTTTGAATTTATGCTATGAACAGGAAACAGCATGTGACAAATATTAAAGAAAATAACATGTTTTATTTGTGTTATTTTTTAAATTACCTTGAAGTTAGCTAATATGGCTGTAGTTAGTGAATTTTGTATTTTATTTTTTTTATATAAAGTTTTCCATTCTTTTTCATGCTCTAGCTCTAAAAATGCTTGTTTTGATTTTTACTGTAAATTTACTATGGCGCAATCAATCGTAATAGATATAGATTTATATGCTTTTATAATTTAATAGTTTTTGGGTTCTTAAGGATTGAAGTAAACTTTTCTTGAATAGTGCTTCACATTAATATAGTTAAATGTGTATGAATATTATAAAACATATTACTTCTTTCAATATTAATATTTAGTTTCCCTTCTCAGGTGGTTACCAAAATCACTATTACCAGGATAGGAATGGTTACAATGGCAATTTCAGGAGAGGCAATAACCGAGGTAAGTTAAATTACAGCTCATATTGTGAAATATTTTTATTTAACCAGACAGTATTTGTATTAATTATTGACAAATATGGTGAGCTTTAAAAGCCATTAATTTTCTAATAAAATTAATGTTACAGTAGGCTAAATTTTAAGGCGTTTCTACTTATTTCCAATTTTAGGAGGCACAATTACAATTGTATGAAATTTCAATCGTGTCATTTTCATATTTTGATTTCCACCTTTTGTGTTTTTCGCAATTGGTAAACAATGTTACTGGTTTTTGTAAAAGAAATTGATCAATTGAAATCGGTGAAAAGCTCATTTCAAGTAAAATATGCTTATTGGTCATTAATTTTGCAAGAAATGGGACAGGCAGAAGCAGTTCGGCATTGCTGCCGACGAGTCTTGCAAACTATCTCCGCAAGTTTCCCTGATAAAACTTTAAATTACTTGCTATTTTGATTTTGGCTATTTATATTTCCTTAGCATGCTCAAAATGGTACAATGGTAATGTATGTTAATTGAATTTTACATATTATGCTTCTTTTCTGCAGAAAGTTAAAAAAAAAAAAAAAAAAGCTACGAATATTGTTGAAGTTTTATAAAAAATACTAAGAATTTGTGGGTTTTTTTATTTAAAAGTTTTAAGAACAATGGATTTCTTTGGAGCTTATAATCACATTTTTGTTGTAAAGATCAATTTCAGTTACACGTAATTTCTATTTTGATAAAGTATCAAGCAATCTTTTATTTTAAGTTTTGAACCCATGTTTAATTTTGAATCGTTTACATTTACATTATACTCGGATGAAAATGCATGATTAATTGTAGGCGGAAAAATTTACAGCTTACAAACCTTACAAGAACAAATTTGCATACCTTCGAAATTCAAATCTAACTGCAGTGATGAAAGACAATTTTTTGCAAAGCAACTAAGTCAACCATGTATAAAATTAAACTAATAATTTCTTTAATATTTGATTTGTAAATTGAAAATGTAAATCATCAAAAACAAATTTCTAAGTAATTAAGATTAACTGCTAAACACCATATAATTTCTAACCTAATTGCAAGCTTGAGATATTCAAATGGATTTTGCTTAATTCTATAGTAACGTAGCAAATTTATCATTTTTAAAAAGGAAAAAAAAAACACAGTCAAAATGTATCTTTTCTCTAAACTTAAAATTGCTAAATGCTTTAAACATTTGATACCAGAGGTCTATGGCAATTTAGCATTTACCACCTGAGATGAAGTCTGAATAATCGGACTTCATTTTATGATATACTATGAATGAGGTTTTTGAATGTCAAATTGCCACAACCCTTAGTCAAATAAAAAAAGCAATGTAAATGATGAAAACATACTCATGAAGGTAACTAAATTAGAAAATTAAATGTGTAAAGGATCCTTGACTAGACCTTTTTTAACTTTAGCGATTCAATTTTTATAAGCCTATAGCTTTCACTCTTTTAACTTTAAGTCAATAAATAAAAGCAATGTAATTGTTGAAAACATACTCAAGAAGGATACACAATGAGAAAACAATACAACTGCTGCCATATGTTGGTGTTCTTGGAAACCAATTTTGAAAATAGTCCTGGACTAGACCCTTTTTTAGTTTGTTTCTTTCGTAAGATTCGTTTTTGCTTTAGACTTCACTCTTTTTAACTTAATATATTGGCCCTTTTTGTATTTAGCGATTAATGTGACACCTTAAAAGACAACTTGTCAAAAATATTGCTTTATACTTGTAGTAATCATCTTGACTTATTTTTTATTTGATGGTTTTCAATACATGTAAAACCTTAAGAAGTATTCCTTGTATTTTTTTTATAGTCTTCTGATCACCCTTAAACTTGCAATCGAACTAACTAGTATTAAAATATTTCAGGCCCAAGAGGCAATGGCAACGGCCGAGGTCGTGGCAACTACAGGACGCAGCCAGCTGAACGACAGCAGCAGCCACAGCAAGCATCTCCACAGCAACAGACGCAGCAGTAAAGAAAAATGCAAAATCATAAGACATAACTCATCTCGGACTTGGCAGCGGCAGTGGAATCCTTATTTCTCAAAACACTTTTTAATTTCTCTGGTAAAACAACAACCAATTAAGCCTTCTGACGCATCTACAGCCAGTTCACTGATCAAAATCTTCCACCTAGCATTCATACACATCACCACAGTATTAATGAAGCGTCTTCATAAACATTTGTCCCAAGTTTAGCTCCGGAGCTAACTGGTTTGGGTCAGCACTTAAAAACGCAGGAATCATTAATGGGTTGCCTTCAAAAGACTGCTGGATTGTGGTGGTTAACCTGTTTGTGCATATATCCCAGTTTGGGTTTTTGTTTTTTACTTTTATTATTGTGATAATGAATTTTTAAATGTAGTCCCCGTTTTTGTTTAGGATCCTACTCACCCCATTGGAATACTTTCCCCCTCACACTTCAATTGGAGTCATCAAAAATATTATTTTGTTCCTACGGATAAAAATTTCTATTTTATGCATACACCGAGGGTGTGGCAATTGTACTTCTGCCTCTTTGAGGAACTTGTTGATGTAAACTACACTACTAGATGATGCCAAAAAAAAAAGGTTTACCTGTGCATCTGCATTTTCTGCTACTCGATACTATTCTGTAGTTAGGTAATGCATATTCTGTCAGGTTATTTGTGGAAATAAGAGAAATTTTGTAAAGTCTTAAGTTTGGACTACAGTGTTAGTCCTCCACTGAGTATCCAAAGCTTAATTGCTCTGATGTTAATAAAGTGTTTTAAGAAACATATTTGTATTTCTTGTGTTTGCACATTTGTACCACAAATGTCTGTCTCACATATTACTTCGTATTGTACCTGAAAATATATAAAGCCAGTGGGTCCATTCACAAGTAAGATTTCTTAGAGGAATTACTTTTTTTGAAGTTCATTATAGTTTGATTTTGTATTTTATGGCTGAGAGGTTTTATTCTATAGTATTCTTTGATGTATTTAGGTCAAGACCTTTTTTTTTACTTTGTGCTGCCATCTATTCCAAAATTTGTGTACTATTTCTGATTTTTTAAACTTAAATTTTCAAACATATAAAACAATTTACAATTGTAAATAAACTATTTCTCAGGAATTATTCATGAAATGTAAAATAATTCAAAAATGAATTCGAAAAGCCTTTGTCAAACAAAGTGATTTCGTAAGTGGGTTGATTGCTATAAATTTAAAGCCATGTTTTTGTCACAAGTTACTTCTAAATTGGTATATCAATTCTGATTTTCGAAAGGGGATCATCACAAAATATACACTGTCCAAAAATCTATATTATTAAAACAAGCGTTTTGGAAACTTCCATTATTTGGAGAATTCTCATATTTGAAATGTAAGTAGTAAATATATTTTTTATCAAATTCAACATTTAATTAAGATTACCATTACCATTGTTGCTGGTTCCAAAAACAAACTCCAGATGGCAGCACATTATCACCTCTTTGTCTAATTAGTAGCATGGAAAGAAGTACACAATTGTGCAACAAGGGGGGGGGGGGTTGTATTAACAAGGAAAAAAGACCTCAAATTTTAACAACTTTTTACCAAGTAAAGTAAGTCAGTTTTTTTTTAAAAAATGGCAGAATTGTATAAGCTTTTCAAACTGAAAAGGAATTTTATTTTGAAACTTTTTTTTTATCCAACTCTATACTGCTTTCCCATTTTTAAAAACTAGTTTAATGCAAATTTTAAGAATATTATTTCCTTATGGATTTCTAGGGCAATGTTACCTGAATAGTGGGTAAAAATTTATATTTTGCACTTTTAAAAATGTTTTATAAAATCAATGTTTATTTTCTAGATATTGGGGTATTGTGTCATAAGAAAATAATGTAATACTACGCATTTAGTGCACTATTTTAAAGGTCATATTGATAATACTCAAGATTGCAATGATAATTTAGCAATAATAAGAAAAAAATAGTTTTGAAACTTTACTAGTTTCCAAAGTTGTTTTAATCAAAATAAATAAAAGATAATTAGACATGAATTCATCAAGGAATAAAGTTCAGTCAATTCAACTTTGCGTTGTGTAGCAAAGCTGTAGTGAAAGAATTTTAACCGATCACATTGTTGAAACTCTTTCCTGCTGCCAAAATTATTTTAATAATTAATAAATTTGTTTTAATCACAATAAATAAAAAATATTTGTATGTTAATGCATAAATTCACATTCATTTTTAATAAATAAATTTTGAGAAATCGTTTACTGCATATTTTGCTGATAGAGATGTTTTTAATATTTAAAATTGGATACTAACACCAAGCACATCCTGACAACAGAATCGGCACAATGTCAATGAATATAAAGGATTTATATTAAAAACTTTGTTTTTATGGATTATATTTGAATTTATTTATGGAGATAGTATTTTTAAGCGCACAAGCAATTTTATTCGACATTTATGATGCTTTAAATAAAAGAGCCATGTAGAACTGAAACACTATCACAACAATTGGAAAACAAAAACATTCCCATTTTTAAACGACTTTTTATATAAGACCGAAAACAACGTTTAACGATTTTTTATGCTCAGATTTGCTAATCCTTTATTCATTTCAAAGTTTTTGCACCTAATAGCTATTTTAGTGTAATACAGTAGGTTAAAAACATATTTTTTAAAAAAATCATCTACGATTACCAAGTGTTTCTTATTCATATGGAAACATTGGGATGTTGGGGGTCTAGAGTAACACTAAAAATCTTCCCCTCAGTGGCGAGAGGCCCGGTCATCGGTGGTTTCGGCGATGAGTGCATAAATCTCATGTAAACAATTCACGCAAATAAAAAATTGTTTCTTTTTTGGAGGGTTTTTTCAATTTAATAACAATATTCTTAATTACTCTGTGCAGTATTTCTTAAAAAAAAACATTTTTATAACTGTTTCCTAATAAGTTACACAAGAAAGTGATAAAAAATCCATTAAAGGAAATTTCGTTCGTGCTGCCCTCTATGAGATTCGGTCATCCTTTCCGAATCCGTCTTTTCTATAGTTTCAATCTGTTTGTGAAGGCATCAATCAGCGAATCTGATTCGTCGACGGGGCTCTCAGGTCATCGGAGATTATACCGAATACGTTTAGGGTTGCGATAGTTCTTGTAGGCGTATTCCTGACGTTTGGCGTGATATCTTCAAATCGGCGATAAAAGATTTTAAAGTGTTTTATTTTCAATACTATGTATTACTTCCATTTTAATTTATTTCTTCCATATACAATTTAGATGACTACTAAGTGACATATGATTGGGTAATATACGGATGAAAGTATTTTAATAATTAAAAATACTAGAAATCTGAAACTGTTATTTAGATTAGCTGGGACATCGGTTTAGCGCATTTTTTAGAACTTTTATTATGTCTCCTGCCAGTGAACCTTAGTTAAATTCAGTGAACCTTAGTTCAAATTAGTTTAAATTTACTTTGATTCATCAAATTTGATTTTGAACTTGACGGGAGAATATAATTAATACTTTTTTTTTAATTTTATAAATTCTCATGGGCACCTTTGTTTGGATGTTTGCATTTAAGTTTTTATGTACTTGTGTGACTTTTTTAATTTCATTGATAATATAGGCTTGCGATACGATTTCAATACACACTCCATATTCTCCAATCGAATGAATTGGGTCTGGATTAAAATTGGTCGTAACGTTTTAAACTTTTATTTTGAGAAGCTGAAAAGGAAGGGTTACATATCCCCTCGTGAACGGCAACTAAATTTGGGTATATTTGTTTATCATGATTGTATGTAAATGCATTTAGTATGTATTGATCAAAAACGGAGATGGGGGAGTGGGTAAGGACTTGTAATAAATTACAATAAAAACATTATTATTTTTCAAGTTTTCATTATTTATTGTAATTATGTTTTATTATTCATTATTATTCATTAATTATCTTTCATTATGTATCAGAATTTAATTTATTAAAATGTGTTACTATTTTATAGATTTTAACAAGCAGTGATTATTTTTCTTTTTTATAAATACATAAAAACATAAAAAATATAATACAAAAAAAAAAAAACTAGTCAATTAATATTTGTTCGTTTATGTTCGTGGTTCTTTATCGTAATTTTCGCCGATTCCCAATGGGACAGAATCACGAAAAACTCGCTCGACTCAAAATCAAGATGGTTTGAGCAACCTTTCTCTCTTGTCGATTGAAAAAGATATGTTGGTGACACTTCGAAAAAGTGGCAATTTTTATAACCAAGTTATAGAAAAGTTTGCAACAAAGACCAAGACCCGAAGACTTGAGTATATTTATAAATAAATGTTTAATTTCGAACTTTACAATATCGAAATATAGTGGTCGGATTGGCAAACCCAATGTATATGTGTTAAAATATTGTTTGGTTGTTTTAACCATTTACTTACTGTTTTTAAATCATTCTCCAAATTAAAAATATTATAAATAAAAATGCTCGTACAATTTTTATAAATTATAATATTTAATTTACAATGATTTACTATGGTATTTAATTATTATAAGTTTTTGTTTGATAAATACATTTTTTTATGCCATTAATCTTTTGTATCATTATTTTCATTTAAATGTTTTTATTTTTATTCATAACATCCTACTGAAAATTACTTACATTTAGCTACAGAAATAAGCACTAATTTCAGTCATTGGTGGCGAAATTATACAACCAAGTTGGCTAGTTATCAGTAAAAGGAAGATTACTAGTAAAAAGCGCGAAATGCAAAATATTGAAGTGAATGAAATTTAAAATGTCAGCCGGGCTTATTTCGAAAAATGTGTTTTAGCTTAACAAGAAGTTTCGTACCACATCCTTAATACATGTAAAATTTGAGAACATTTGTCTATCACTATTGTATGCAAATGCATGTAGTAACGATTGAGAACAGGGCAATAGAGGGGGGGGGGGGGAGGGGGGAGCTTTACCGATGGCCACTACGAAAAATCTCTTGAAAAGTCTCGAAAAGATAATTCAATAATTGTGTTCAAATCTCCAAGGAATATAGATATCTAAAAAGAGCACAGTGAAAGGGTTATAATTTACTTATAGTAACACTTTCAGTCGGTAGATGGCAGAAGTAGTTCGGAAGAGGCTTCTTTATCGTATATTACAGAAATCAAAATATATTAACCTTAAAAACGCGACTTGCTGTAATTTGTAAGAAATCTTGGAGGATTAAAAGATAAGAAGTACTGTACAAGTATCCTTTGCTTTTCCGAGAAACGGATTTGTCATAATGGTCTCAGAATTAGATCAGACAAGTATAAAATAATTTTTTACATTATTAAAAATGGATAAGAAATAATATAAATTGAGAGCCTAACTTCCTTCCTACTGGAGATTTAAAAAATGATCACTTTTGTTTTTGACATGAATTTTTTTTGTTTCGGAGTTGTGAACTAAAATCTTAAAAAATGGCTTCTGGAAAGCGACCTTGAGAACAAGGAATAGTTTATAAAAAGTATCACAGATGGCAGTAGTAGTCTTTTGGAGACACAGAATTTAAAACTAAAACATGGCGCTTGGACGCGTGTGTAAATTTAAAAATTATAGTTTAAGGAAAACAATTAAAAATAAATAAATTATCACCTAAGTTTGATATGAATTTTTATCGCTTAGGAGTTGTGAACTAACATCTTTAAAAAATGGCTTCTGGAAAGCGACCTTGAGAACAAGGAATAGTTTATAAAATGTATCACAGATGGCAGTAGTAGTCTCTTAGAGCTATAGTATTTAAAACAAAAACATGGAGCTTGGACACGTGTATAAATTAAAAAATTTTAGTAGGGGGGGGGGGGGGAATTAAGTAGGAATGAATAAGATTGACTGTTGCGTAAAGTAAAAATGCAATGGAACGCTGTCAGGGAAATATAAAAAAATTTAATTACTGAATTTTGATTTTCTTATAGTAGGAAAGAAGTGGATTCAGTTGTTTAAATTTATAATGGGTTTGCAATTTGAAAAGCCTTTTAAAAATATAAGAACTAGTTGTGTTGTGTAAATCAGTGGAACACTGTTAGCGAATAATTACATCATAACAGGTAATTCTGATGGAAATGAACAGGTGGTGGATTTACATTTCCGCCGTAAGGGTGGGATTTTATTTATCGGGGAGAAGAGGGGGAGGGGGGGGGGGGGACTGAAAAATTATGACGATAATTACTGACGGTAAGTACACGATTTTTATAAAATTGGCTGAAGGTGGTTATTGCTCTCTTATTTCTCTCCTATTACCCAGGTAGCACAGCAGTATTGGCCAATGTCGGAAACCGGAGCTCTGGAAGATTGGCCAATCCTGGGTAATGTCGGAACGGCCAGCACCGAACGGCTAACATTTTTGCAATATTGGCCAATATCGCAGTGCGGTTTTGGCCGATCTCGAGGAGCAGTTTTGGCCGATATCGATGCGTAGTTTTGGCCGATATCGAGGAGTAGTTTTGGCCAGTATTGATGTGCAATCTTGGGCAATATCGATGAGCATTGGTTTAAACCAAATGTTTTTGTTTTTTTCCCTCAGAAAAACGAAATATTTTTTTAAGAATAATTTAAAATTGTATTTTTATTTATAATTAGATTTTTTAAATTATTTGATGTTGTAGATGACTTTTATTTTTAGCTGAAATACAATATGTTCTAATGTATTTTTAAAATAAATCTTCCAATTAAAAACTATTGAAGTTTTTATAAGTATCAAATGAATCGAAGGGCAATATTCTATGTATTATGTAGTAAACAATTACTATTGTATATATTGAATTTAAAAAATAGTACCTATAAATAAAATATTAAAATTTAATATGATTTGAATGTCCCCATAAATAGCAACAATTGTTTATTTACTTAGTTCAAATTACTTTCAAAAGGAATATTCATTGTTTATAAAACATAAATTATTCTTGTTTATGTTAAATTTTATTTATAAATATGTATACATGTAATTAGAAAAGGATAAAAAAAAAAGACCTCTGTTTAAACCAAAAAAACATGTTTTTTTCCAACCCTGGAAGAGCAATTTTAGCTACTATTTTTTTATTATAT
Source organism: Linyphia triangularis (assembly GCA_963978545.1). Lineage (NCBI taxonomy): Eukaryota > Metazoa > Arthropoda > Arachnida > Araneae > Linyphiidae > Linyphia > Linyphia triangularis. Next base: position 14,194,512 of record OZ021722.1, on the reverse strand, counting down.
CACAGAGCAGTTTAGGGTAAATTTGCCACTCAACATATCTGAACTTTCTTTTTGGTGGAAGAAGTGGTTGCAAATGATAATTCTTATATGCGTTTAGATTCAATTTTGAGCTGTTCAATGTTTAGTAACACATTGTTGCCCAAAAACATTTAATAATTTGTTAAGTTATACTTAAACATTTTTAAAATAATTTTTTCAAATCCCCTACCAAAAAAAACCATTTAGATAACAAAATGTCTGACATTCAAGGATTTAGAAAGATACATGCAATTTTAAACTAGAAAACAGTAGAATTTAAAATCCCTATTGGTCAATCAATACTCATTGAACTTTTTATGCTAAGGTTTCATAAAAATATAAGGTTGAATTTTAAACTTGTGAAGTATATTTTTTCTGCACCGATCAACTTCATTTATGAAGTCCCTTTTCATTTTTAAAACATAATTTTTCTCGATGCATTAAGAATCAAATAGATAGTAAATAAACCTCATTTTAATGCTTTAGTTCATTCACTTCAATCATAATATTGTAAAAATGTAAAAGCAATAAAGTGAATTAAAATTGCAGACCCCCCCCCCCCCCATTGAAAAAGTTTTCATCCAAAAATTGTTTAACAAAAACATCTATTATTTAAAAAAATCCACAATAATATTTACATGAATACTCATATAATGAATAATTTTTCATACTTTCATTCCTATTTTAATTGCATTTTAATGACCGATAATTGAAACCCAATATAATTTAATTGATATTTTATGGCTTAAAAACCATGCACTCTTAAATTAATTGTCACTTTCTGCAGTGCATATTTATAATAAAAACATAAATTTAATACAAGCTGTTTATTATAATACATATTTTATTTTACATATTTTATCTTCCTTTGAAGTTTCTACCTCGGCGAAGAAAATGAACCTGAAATATAAAATTGTTAATTTCTGTTTGCATTAAGATTACATTAAAATTTAAAAATCAAATTATTGCATCAAACTTTTTCTAATCTTAAGCTCTTTTTATTTTGTCCAAGCTCTTTTTGTTACGGAACTGGAATTTGTTATCAATAAAAGAAATCATGCAGTGCAGCATTTACTGCCCATTAAAAAAAAAAAAAAAAAAAAAAAAAAACAGAATTGCAAAATGAAAAACACAATTTTGCACAAAAGCATAAAATTATTAACATTTTGTTAAATTGTTACATCAGAAAACATTTTCTACTAACATTTAAGAAAATCATTTTAAACTGGTATTTAAATTTCAATTGTATATATTGAGCTTGTATGAATTTAATTTATATAAAGTTCTCTGCAAATATGTTTGCACCAACCTCAACCAAGCACACAAAAAAACTATCAATCACGAAATAAATGCTAATTCTGTTTTTTTTTATAAACTCGTTCATTTTTGGCTTAAGCCGTTTAAAATTGTAATAAATAATTTATAAGAGAGAAAAATCTCTTTTAAACTGTTAAATTAACCACCAAATAAAATCAAAATAAATAGTAAAAAGTGTTGTTGAAAAGTCTGTGATAAAATACACTGTTGCACTTGAAAATTTATAGGAACTAATTTAGAACGTAGTGTTTTTGTTGTTTTTTCTACTGAACTAATTTCTCAATTATAAGCATATGACAAAGGTGATTTGTTCAAAATTGTTTAAAGAAACAGATAATTTTTTTTTATTAAAAGACCAGAGATTCTCCATTGCTTATTATATTTTAAAATATAAATTATTGTAACATCAAATTGAAATTGCTTGGAGCGTTACCTAATTGATTATCATATATTCTTACCTGGTAGAGGAAGTTTTCACGCTTTTTGGTTCACAAACAAGTTTTTGCTCGTTTCTTTGTGGGATTCCAAAGAAGGGGGATCGTCTTTGAAACGGGCTGGAATATTAGTTCGGCTTTTCTTGGTTAATAAATTTTCATCTTCTGAAGAATCGCTCCCAATTGAATGAGCAAGCTCAGCTTTATCTTATGCCTGTTAAAATGAATCTAAATAGGAAAATTATGGATATATGCTATCTCAAACTAGTTGCAAAACTTTATATACAATTTATTTATACAATTAAATATCTTATTTAAAGCACTTATAATATCACTCACTAAAAAACCAATCTTCAGTTTGAGAAATTAAAATAGAATATTATTTAAATCTGTTAATAAATATCTGTTATTCATGTCCACCATTTCAAAAATCTATACCATCAAAACTTGAACTGATAAGTAGATCAATGACTTATGAAACATTATTTGTGATACCTTGAACTATTTGTATATACCCTATACAAAAATTGTAATTTAATTACTGTATGTACAATAGATTTTAAAATTAAATGTTTGCCATGTTATACTTGAGGGCATATATTCTTTAATCATGTTCATTCCCCCCTTCATACCAAAGACAACTTTTGTCTGAGATGAACCAAGATGAAGGAATTACTTCTATGGGTTCTCCATTTCCATCAATGAACCTTACAACAGTATATTTCTTTATTTTAAACTGAACAGAATAACAAATTAACTATTAAAAGGCCATACTGGCAATTTACTGCCGAGGGAAGGAAGGCTACAACTATTACACTTTTCATTCCAAGACAGAAAATAGCACTAACAATAATACTTGATTACAATATTTGATGTTTACTTTTCAAATGGAAAGTCTTTTCTTTAAATGAACAAAACATTTTTATTTTATAAAAACAACATCTTTGCATAGTGTGTTTAAATTAACACAAATGAAGTTAGGCATTCAAAATATATTTTTGTAGATATTTCAAAAATTTCCATTCATTGCTCTTTTCTGAGAAATCAATATTTGCACAAGACAGACCTTTTGAATAGGGGAATGTACATATACAGTAAAACCCTGTTAACGCTAAGTCGATCTGGCCACTGAAATTGTTCGCTTTAACTGAATTTTGTGTTAAATAAATTAACGTTAAGTTTTAAGTACGAAGAACTGCTTTTCCTTCGCATTAAATGTGATTTTATGCTAAGCACTTTTGCGTTAACAGGGTTTGCTGAATTTTTTCAAAAATAGGAGGCATAATAACATTAGTTATAAATATTGTTAAAATTGACATTTTTTAGAACATTTACTTTTTATGCCAAGCGGTTGATTGAGATAATGCACCCTATTCCACACCACCTTTGAGATTGAGTAATAGATGTGTTTTAATTTAATGTGGTTTCCTCAATATGCCCAATTCACAATATATTCTATTAACAGAGCTAATCATGCTGGAGCTTGGATATTGAATTTTATAAGAAGCAATATAAACTAACGATAACAAATATGATAAATAGGAAGACAAACTAGAATGTAACATGTAGTATAAGTATAATTTGAAACAAGCAATGGAGGGGTAGGGGGGAATGGCTAAATGAGTATTAATAGTTTGTATCCGTGTATGGATGAGATAATAGCTCGGATTTCCTAAAAGCACTTTTAATCTTGTCCAGATGACATAAAAGCTGAAAATCTTGTTTATATTTTAAACAGCAGCATTAAATAAATAATTGAAACCAACTCGATTCCTAATCAAGTTTAATGTGAATATCAATCACCTTTGTCAACATCGCTTTTGTAGATCAAACCAAGTCGGCAATCAAGTATCGTTGAAATTAACTAAAACCAACTTAAACCAATAATGTAATACGTAGATACCCCATGAAATCGACAAATTATTGTGACAACACTTACCAGTAATAAGTTTTCGATCCAATTTTAATGTTACAAATAACCGTGGCGCCGGTGACATAAATAAACTTAGTAAACACACATCCGGGCACTTCAGTTCCTTCAGCCACTCGGTGGCGATTCTTTTTGAGAAATTCTACGCATCGTTTTATATCGGCTTCGGCCAGTTTTGGCCTTAAGTCGAGATCGTTCCAAAATACATGATTTTTTTAAAAATGCTTAAAACCGTGGCAAAAATATCACAAAACATATTAATGCAAACCTTCCTTTCTTAAACATAAAATATTTTAATTTTAAAACTGTCGATCAACCTTTCAAACTTTTGATTATCGTCTATTCAATATTGGGCGAGATTGGGCAATATCGGCATCGAACGGCCGATTTTGCGCCATTCCACATCGGGATTGGCCAATGTAGGGCTGATATTGGCCAATACTGCTGTGCTACTTGGGTACTGATTACAAACATTTAAAAAGCTTTTATTAGATTAATGATAATTAGATATATCATATATAGCAAATTAATCTCATCCAGGCTGCGGTTCCTTGCAAATAGCACCACTAGGTTAAAGAAAAGCAACTTGAAAACGAGACTTCTTCAAACACTTAGGCTTTAATAACGATATTTTCACTATCATAAATCATTTCATGTAATGGTAAAGTTAGAAGGCTTATTATTTGGTAAGCGCTGCTGCTAAAATAATAAAAATGTCTCTATTTATCATGTTTAATGGTTCATGTTATGTTCAAAAGTTATGCGAAGGTTTTTTAAAAGTCTGTTTGACCTCATTGTTATTTAAAAATATTTTCTTAAATACGATTTATAGAGAGTTTCAATCGTAAAGGAACAACAACCCAAAACCGTCCTTGTCTCAAAACTAACACATCCTCATATTGAAGAATCTGGTTTTTAATAAAAATATTACATTTTACTTGATAATTCATTTCTTCAATTTTCTGTCAGATAAAAATAATAATAACGTTGTTCATATCACTATAATATTTTTTTTATAATCCAAATTCAAAACATTAGAATAACAGAACTTTCTAAACATAACGTGTAAAATAATCGTTTGTAAATTAAAAGAATAACGCATGTTATTCAGGATTTGGCAAAACATTTTTCAACAACGGTACATATATTATTTTAATAATTTAAGAGTCGTTAACCCATTTAAAAATTATATTGATTTTTTTTTACATGGGTCACAAAATTAGAACAATCAATTCATTTAATCTGAATTTGAAAAGCAGACAAAATATTTGCATACCTGTTAGAGGGTTGTATAACGAAGGCATACTTATATCTGTATCCAGATCCAATCGATTTTAAGTACAAACTTGATTTTTTTGTGTGTGCAGATCTTCAAAGTTTGTTACCGATGAAAATCGTTTCCTGAATTACATTACATTCTAATTAAAGATTAACCCTTTGCACTCCAGCGGCGCCTCTCAGGCACCACACGATTGGATGCCAAACCACGAGAGGACCATTAGGTGTGATGCGGAAATTCGATGCAAGGCCAATGACTGTGTTTAGTTTCTATGAAGCAAATCCATAAACACCAGCCGAACCTAAAATGTCTCGAGTTGCTGATTCCTCCGCGCGAAAATGGCCTGGAGTGCAAAGGGTTAATATACACATTTTCTACTCAGAAAAAAAATAAATTTTCCGAATAATAAACAACAACAAAACAAATAGCAAGTATTGAGTTAAGTAGTCAGTTTGTGAAGGAGGAAATACCTTCCGAGAGGACTTTTAATGGACCGTTGTAGACTGGCCGTTACTACGGATCTTGGCAAATCTCACCGAGTACAGGGTGCTGGAGTAATACTGGAATTGTTGAAATGTTGATGCAGAGTATTAAAAATTTAAATATAGTGATATAAGAATGGACGGAGCGGGAAAAATATGTTTTCTGATGGTTTTGACAATTTGGATTTTTAAAACATCGTTTATTTTGGAACGATGCTCGAGTTTCAGCATGGACTGGCCAGTGGTCTATCTTCTCAGAACCCCTGTCTCCGACCTTGGCCGATACCGCCGTGTTACTTGGGTAAGGATAAATTTCGTTATCTTTCCCTTTTATAAGTTCCATTGCATAATTAAACGATAAGTATTGTTTTTGTATCATTTCAAATATATCTAAAGACTCTAATATTCTCATATTGAAAATAACGCGTTGAATTAAATGATTGACCCTAATTATAGGTCAAAAAATGTTTTTAAATTAGCTTCTGGTGTAATTGGCAATCGTTCAATGGTGCGTATTGAACGTTTTAATATGACAGATTTAGAATTTCGTTTGGATAAAGTTATATGGTAATTAAATTATATTTTAATTAAAATTAGTTTATGAACTTATTTATACCAGAGTGACTAATAGTTCCTAATACTTTTCCTTGATTAAACAGCAATTTTAGATTATACTACAGTTATATTTATGGTTTTGAAAATGATAATTATTAACCCTTTGCACTCGAGAGGTGATTCTCACTCACCACTAGGTTTGATGCGGAAACTCGATCCAAGGAAATGATGTTTATGTTTAGTTTCTTTGAAGCTAGTCCGCAACCACGAACCGAACTAAAAACGTTGCGAAACTTCTCGAGCAGCTGGATCCTCCTCACTAAAATTCCTCCTCAATTAAATTTAGTTTATGAACTCATTTAAACCAAAGAAAGTAATCTAAAAGGAAATTATTTTGTATATCATATCACAAATACGTTTTATGCCATTGAAAATTTTAATTACTGATACATGAAAAATATTTTAATAGTGTAATCAAATTTAATTTATGAACTAATTCAAACCAAAGAAAGTAACAGTTTATCGAGTACACTTTGTAAGTTACGTATGGGACAATTTTCAAAAATATTTAGTTCTTATTATCACACAATGAAAATAACGCCTTTTATGAAACTATTTAAGGAAGAGTAGGAAGAGATGGGACATTTTTTGCAAAGATATTTCTAACAAATTATTTTCTACTGTTACAACATTGAAACGTTTAGAATAACATCTTGAAACATTTTAACACACTTGAAAAATATAAATATGATGCTAATAACTAATGTATTTAAAAAAAAAAAAAAAAAAATGTAAATTGTAAGAAAATTTTTCCATCTCTCCTTCATGTAAGGAGGGATGGGTCATGTGATTTAAAATTAAAATTCACTCATAATTTTCACTAATATTATGAAAAATTGAAAAATTCAGTTTTCACTCTTTTACCTAAGATTTAATCTGTTTTATAACATTTATTTTATCTCGCATATATTTTGAAAAATCCAAATCAAACGGAAGAAGTGCCAGAACATGAATTTAATTCAAAACTAGGGCAGTGGAACATCGCACAACTTTCAGTTACATTATAATACTGATATCAATTTGTGTCATTTTCCATTTTTATATTCTCATCATTCGTTTAGAAAAAATGGCCAGCTTGGCTATATTATTTACCATAATTCTAGCATAGGTCATTAAAAAAAAAAATGCTAAATAGATGATTTTGGAAATATATTTTTCAATAATTCTTATATATTTTGACTATTTTACATATATTTTGACGAAAACCTTAATGGGGGGGGGGGGGTCTCTGTGCCATTACCAACCCACACACCATTTTTGAACATCGTAGGTCAATTTATTAGAGTTATGCTGACTACAGACATTTTTTCTAGATAACTTTTTTGAGGCTCCAAAACGTGGATAAAGGCTAAAAAATAGATTTTTTTTTGTATCGAATACTATATTTTCAATATCCTATGCATCATATGGGTAATTAAAAGTAAAAAGATAGTCTTACAAAAATAAAATCCTACAAAATTTGTATAGTCAGCATAACCTGTATAACCTCAAATAAATCTGCATCTCATCTAAAATGATTCTTAGTAATAAAAAAAATGTTCTCTACATAATGCAAGAGTCAGAAATGAATTGTAATATTTCTTTTAGGTATAATTGCTGGTGTACCATCTTTTCCTACCCTCCAGAGTTCTTACTTAGTGGAGCTGGACCAAAGGCGGCCCTAGGTTCATTTTTCAGGGGGGGGCCATTTTAAACTTTAAGTTCGTAAAATGTATGCTCTATGTAACCTAATTATAATAAACTAACTGCTGATTAAATGCTTGATTGCAATGATAAGTGTAGAATTTTCATTTGATGCAGAATTAAAAAAGTTAATTTAAGCTTGAATTGCTCTCCTGAAAAATAAGAAAAGAGTAAAACAAAGAAATTACAAAAAATAAAAATAGTTAATAATTGTTTTACAATCACACTTCTTTACTCTTTGAAAGCCTAAAGAACAAAATCCAATTTCCTCTGCTTTGTTTTGGCAAATCTGACTATGACACAGCTCACATCAATGTTTATGTCTCTGTGAGTATGCAACAAGCTAAGTCCTGCTAACCTTTCTTCCCCCATTCTAGCTCTTAGCCACGTTTTCAAGCGTCGAAGGGTAGAGAAACTTCATCAGCAACTTCATCAAGCTTCTTCAGCAGAGGCAACGCTAACTGGTAGTGTTGCCAAAATTTTAAGTAACTCGTAAATAGTAGGATATACATATTTGTCACAAGCTCTCATTGTAATGGCAGAAGTGGGGAGCTATTCTTCTTTTTTCCATTTCTCTCTCCATAGTGCTAGCTCACTTTCAATCAGAATAACACTCATTTGTGTCAGTCCTAAAATTGGTATGAACTTCTTTAATAAGTTTTAAAGCTCGTTGCTTTCTGATTCTGTTGGCTTTTCCATATCGGAGGTTGGAATCAATAATCGAAAGCCAAAACAATCCAAATTTTCTTTTGGAAATCTTCCTATTATGTCTTCAATTATATTATCCAATAAAGGTATGTAAACCGAGATTCTAAAATACTCTTCTGGTATTTGAGTATTTCTTTTTAGAGAAGTATTTAAAAATGCTCTCATTTTTTCTTTTTGAAGACATATTGTAGATATTCGTCACTAATTACTCGAGGTAAAATGATCACGAAATCTTTAAACAACGAATAAAAGTGTTGCTAGTTCAACAGATATTTTCACAATAAATGGCCTGTCTAAACTAGTTATAACAATAACACAGTACCGATTCCATGCCCAAGTGACAAAAGTCACACATTAGTCCAGACATCACGTGTTGAAATTACCCTCGGCGCCATGGTTGCTTAGAAGAGCATGGTTGTTCCAAAAAGGGGCAGAGGCCCCCGGGTTGGTTGTATTCAGATTATCTGGCGCCGTCAGCAACACGAGGGCTATAATGCGCCGAAACATTTCGTCATTTAACAAACCAACATACATTTACAAACACCCATGCCTACACGGGACTCGAACCCGCAACCTCGCGGTCTAGAAGCCAGCACGCTAACCACTATACCGTTTGGTCGGCCAGAGGCCCCCGGGAAAAAGGAAATCGTCGTTTAGGAGGGGGATGGTCACTACCTGTGTACTTGTGTTGTGTACCGGGTATTGTGTACGTAAATACATTTAAAACCAGGGTTTTTTCTGAGGGGGGGCTATAATTTTTTGTACTGTAAAGAAAAAATTTACGTTAATGAAATTGTGCTTAAAAATCTGTATTTTCACCGTTTTTTAAACTGGAAATTCTCAAAGAGTTTTGGGATATTTGAAAGGGCTAGGAAGGAAGAGGGAACCCTTCAAGGAGGGGGCCATGGCCCCCATGCCCCCCCCCCCTTGAAGCCGCCAATGAGCTGGACGGTTTACCTGGAAATTTACCTTGCATGTTATACTCGCATAGTCCCTGGATCACTTCTATCTAAACCACGTGATTTTCTTAGCAACCACGCGTAGCAACGGTCTCTGAAGAAAACAAAGGCGCAAAGTTTCGAAAAAAGGATAAAATCAGAACTTTTATAAAAAAAACTTGCTATACAATTGGTTTTTAGATACAGTGAAAAGTGTATATTCACAAATTTTAGGTCATAGAACTTTTATTACAGAATGCGGTTGCGCATTTTGTTTGGCTAATATAGAAAAAAAGCCTAAGGACAAAGTTTAGTCATCAGCTTTTTATTAAATCCTTTACATTAACTTTGATTTTGTGTGTGTTGGGAGGGGTGTGTATGTGTCTACCGGGACCAGGGAAATCTGCTGAGGCCTGATTAACTAACATGCCGTCATCTAATTGCTTTGAAACTTGACAGATAGATTCGATGTCGATTACAAAACTGTTACTAAAAGATTGATTGTTTTTTTTCAGATTGTCTGGCGCCGTCAGCAATATGAGGGCTATAATGCACCGAAACATTCGTCATTTTGACAAGCCAACATACATTTCTAAACACCCATGCCTTACACGGGACTCGAACCCGCAACCTCGTGGTCTAGAAGCTACCACGCTAACCATTATACCGTTTGGTCGGCGCTAAAAGATTGCCTTTACCCTACTTTTCCTATCGGGGTATTAATAAATCTTGTCGTCATCCAATCACTCCAATATTTTACAGATGGAATGCAGTCTTATCGACAGCGAATGTATCAAGTTTTAGGGGTTTGCACCGTCACTAAATGATAGCTTTTACACTATCTTCGGGATACTAATAAACCAACTTGCTGTCATCCAATCACTCTGAAATTTAACAAATTTATTCGTTGCAGATAAGGGTGCAATCTATCAAGTTTTGGAGATGTCACTGACACTAAAAGACCGCTTTTATACGCGTTTTCTATTATTGCTTCGGAATACGAATAAACCATCTTGCCGTTATCCAATTACGCTGAAATTTGATAGGTAAATTCGTTATCGATACGGTTGCACTATATCAAGTTTTGGAGAGTGCCACTGTCACTAAAAGACCTCTTTTACACACGCTTCTTTAAACCGTTTTGGAATATGAATAAACCAACTTGCAGGGAAGCAATTGTGCTGAAATTTGAGAAATACATTCTTTGTAGATAAAGATTGCATTCTATCAAATTTTGGGGGCTACCACTGTTAATAACAGGTCGCTTTTACACACGATTTAATTGGGGCTTGGATTACTAATAAACTTACTTCACGTCATCCAATCGAACTGAAATTCGGATGGTACACTCATTGTCTATGATAATTTTTTTTCTTATCAAGTTTTGGGACTGTTACATAAATGCCGCTTTTACACACTTTCTATTGCCTTACTTCAGACCTGTAAGGTTTTACTCACGTTCTATTATCCAGATACTAAGCTCTCTCATGCTAAAGGTGCCGGGTTTATGGATGTTTGTTGTGGTTCGGAATCCACGTTAAGTTATAGGTCCCGGCCTGATTAGCCGCCACTGTGCATAAAAATAGGTCGTTTAGCGTACAAACCTACCAACCAACTAACCAGATACTAAGCTCTATCCCTTTGCACTCCAGGCCTTTTTCGCGCGGAGGAATCAGCAACTCGAGACATTTTAGGTTCGGCTGGGGTTTATGGATTTGCTTCATAGAAACTAAACACAGTCATTGGCCTTGCATTGAATTTCCGCATCACACCTAATGGTCCTCTCGTGGTTTGGCATCCAATCGTGTGGCGCCTGAGAGGCGCCACTGGAGTGCAAAGGGCTATTTAAACATGTTCAATTTGGTGATTTTTAATGAATGAAACCTTCCCCTATTAAATTTGACGAGCAAGATCTTCGCACAGCGAAAATCTTGGCAAATAGACTTGTTGTGGATAATGATGCATTCAAGGTTTGGTGTAAAAAAATATAGTAAATAGTTCGGTGTGGATGATTTCTTAGTAGTTGTCAAACACTATCAAAACTGTCTCAGTTCAATAAGTTGCAAATGGCACAGGAAAATTAGTAATGCATATAAAAGGTTAATATTAAAATTTTGGTTTTTTAGGGGTTATTTTTAAATATTTTATATTAATTTCGATTTTGTGTATGTGCCTGATGCCGGGAAAATCTGCTGACACCCAAGTAACCCACTTGCCGTCATTTGATCGGGCGGAAACTTGGCATGTATATTCGGTGTCGATGAGTACGCATTCTATCGAGGTTTGGGGACTATCACTAAAAGGCAGCTTTTACACAGGCTTCCATTTCGACTTCTGAGGACTATTTAACCTACTTGCCGTCATTCAGTCGAACTGAAATTTGACTGATAGATTAGTTGTCGATGAGAATGCAGTCTATCCAATTTTCGAGACTGTTACTATAAGACCGTTTTTATATACGCTACATATTAATTACGGTTTCGGAGGACTAATTAACCCTCTTGCCGTCATCCAATCGAGTTAAAACTTGGCAGGTAGATTAATTGCCAATGAAAACGCATTTTATTAAGGTTTTTGGGCTGTCACTAAAAGGTCGCTTTTACACAAGCTTCCATTTCAGTTGGTTTGTACGCTCAACGACTTATTTATGCAAAATGAAGGCTAATCAAACAGAGACTTATAGCTTAACTGTGATTCCGAACCACAACGAGCATTCATGCATAACCCAGGATTCGAACCCGGCACTTTTGCATGCGAGGACAGAGCGCTAACCACACAGATATCAGGTGGGCACTTCCAATTCAGCATATGAAGATTAAATAATCTACTTACCGTCATCCAATTGAGTTGAAACTTGGCAGGTAGATTCGTTGTCGATATGAACGCATTCCCTCGAGGTTTTGTGGCTGTCACTAGAAGGGCACTTTTACACGCGATACTCTATTACTGCTGTGGGTGACAAATTAACCTACTTGCGGTCATTCAATCGATCTAAAACATGGTAGATAGACTAGTTGTCAATGACAATGCACTCTGCTTAGTTTTTTAGATAAAAAAGAGTTAGTCAAAGCATGGAATTGTTGTTTTTCTTTAAGAAGCGACAAATGGAATGAAAAATATTAAAAAATATGTCGGGATAGGAATGTGCAATACATAGGTATTACACATTCCTGTACTATCTTCCTATATACCTTCCCTGCTATACTCATGTACAATATTTACTTGCAATACTTAAGTGCAATACCCATTTGGAATACTCATGTGCAATACCTATTTGAAATACTCATGTGCAATATCTACTTGAAATACCCATGTGCAATATCTATTTGCAATACTCATGTGTAATACCTATTTGCAATGTTCATGTGCAATGCCAATTTGCTATACTCATGTGCACTATAAACTTGCGATACACATGTGCAACGCCTATTTGGAATACTCATGTGCAATACACATTCACAATACTCATATGCAATACATATTTGCAATACTTATGAGCAATATCTACTTGCAATACCGATGTGCAATACTCATGTGCAATACCTATTTGCTAAAATCATGTGCAATAGCTACTTGCAATACTTATGTGTAATACCCAATTGGAATATTCATGTGCAATACCTATTTGAAATACTCATGTACAATGCTTATTTTCAATACTCATGAGCAATATATACTTGAAATACACATGTGCAATTCCCATTTGGAATACTCATGTGCAATACACATTTGCAATACACATTTGGAATACTCATGAGCAATACCTTTTTGGAATACTCATGTGAAATATCTACTTGCAATACACATGTGCAATACCCAATTGCTATACCTATATGTAATACTAACTCGCAATAACCATGTACAATACCTACTTTATAGCATACACATGTGCAATAACTATTCGCAATATATATAAATGTGCAATACCAATTCGTAATACTCATGCGCAATACCCAGTTACAACAAGCATTTGCAATATACACGTACAATACCTATTTGCAGTGCACATGTGTAATAACTACACGCAGTATCTATATGCAATACACATAATTATTAACATTAATAATCTCAAATTTAGAAAAAAAAACCTCGATATAAAACAGCAACGGGTCAAGAGTTGCACATGCGCACAGAGTACCCCCGCATGAATCCATGTAAACAATCCATGTAACAATTCCTCTCGATTTCTACCTGGGTTCATGCGCCCATCCCGGTAACCTGCCAGTATCCACTGTGTACGTCCCTATAGAGTAGCATGGTTTAATTTTACCTCGCACAATGCAAGTAAGCATTCATGCGAGTATTCCAGGTAAACCAACCAGTCTCCACTGTGAAGGCCAGCACCCATCCCGGCTCTACTGTGTAAGAACCTTTACCCTATGTTTTGGTAAAAAGTGTACTTGAATTTCATTTAACCTTTAACTGCTGTATGCGAGTCATTTTTTTGTCGACTGCTTCCAGCCCCCTAAAATATTTAATCTTTGACTTTTATAATAATTTTTCCAATTCTTTGTTTTTGAAATTTTAAATTGATCTTCACCAATTTTTTTGGAGGGCAGTATAAACCACTTGTTGCTCTTGCGGAAAAATGATCAAAACATCCAAACACAGCAGTTGAAGGTTAACTTGGCTTGTGTTAAAATTTACAAACATGCTCTTTCATGTTTAAGACTATTAATTATGGCAAAGTTGGGACTTCAGTTACTAATTCAACAGTTTTTTTAAAGTTTTTTTTATATAGTCTAATTAAATTTCGTTCATGAGCTTGTTCAAACTAGTGAAATGAATAGTCTATAATAGGCATAACAGAAACTCTAATTTATAACCCTAGAATGTATTCAAAAATGATAACTAATTTTAAATCCTTTATATTACACCGACCAAACGGTATAGTGGTTAGCGTACTAGCTTCTAGACCGCGAGGTTGTGGGTTCGAGTCTCGTGAAAGACGTGGGTGTTTTTAAATGTATGTTGGCTTGTCAAATGACGAATGTTTCGGTGCATTATAGCCCTCGTGTTGCTAACGGCGCCAGATAATCTGAATACAACCAACCTTTATATTAACTTCGATTTTGTGAGTGTGTATGGTTGTTGATGACTGTTGAATCTGCGGAGACTTAAATAACTCTCCTTGCCATCATCCAATCGGGCTGAAACCTAGCAGATAGGTTCGACGTCGATGACGATGCATTCAATGAAATTTTGTGAGGCTGTTACTGTCACTAAAAGATCACTTTAACGGAATACTAATAAACCAACTTGCCGTCATCCAATCGTACTAAAATAGTATTTAACTGACCATTAAAGAAACTCTTTCCTGTTGCCATTTTTTTTAATTAATAAATAATCAATAAAATTGCTTTATTCAGAAAAAAAAAAAAAGATATTTGCATGTGAGTGCATAATTTCATTTTCATTTTTAATAAATAAATTTTGAAACGTAGTTAACCGCACATTTTGCTGATAGAAATGTTTTTGATATTTAAACTCGATGCAAACACCAAGCACACGCTGTTTACGGAATCGGCGCTGTGTTAATGAATATAAAAATTGGCAATGAACATAAAGGATTTATATTAAAAACCTTTTTTAATTGATTTTATTATTGTAGAGCTATACAGCAACCCAGGTAGCACAATAGTATTGGCCAATGTTCAAAACAAAGGTTCCAGGAAGATTGGCCATTCCATGCCGAAACTCGAGCATCATTCCTAAATACACTATTCTTTTTTAAAATAAAGATGTAAAAATCCTCACAAAACATATTTTTTACACCTCCGTCCTTTCTTATAAAAAAATATTTCAATTTTATTAATCTTCATCAAAATTTCAAAACTTTCAGTATATTTTATCCAGCACTAGGGGAGATTGACCAAGATCAGTAGCAACGGACAGTCCACTACTGTCCACATCGGGATTGGCCAGTGTCGAGCCGATATTGGTCAGCGGATTTGTGCTACTGGAAAATTAAGAAAAATATCAATTGTAATATCCTAATTAATACGCACACTTTTAACTTTTATTCGTGTGGTAAAAATAAAAATGGAGTTTATTATGTTTTTAAAATTTGGTTTTCAGTTTGTTGACATTCACCCCAGAGGTTGGCTATATATTGATACGATGATATTTTTATCGATATTTCTAAAAAAATATCGCTATTAAAAATATCTATAAAAATCACCGATGTATCGATATATTCAAACATTTTTGTTTTTTGATGATCGTTTTGTAGCTCCATGTGTTTTTTCGTTTTTCTTTATTCTCTTTTGAAAAACTTCATAACTAAAGTTTGAACTTGGCTGAGAGACAGTTAAAATGTCACCAATATTCAATATTTTGCCATACACTTAAAAGTTATTACAAATTATCTAAATTTTTCTTAAAATCACTGCACCAATTGAGCGAAAATATTACTTTTTTTTTTTGTAACAGATCCATTTCAGTTGAAAAAGTAGTCACCTTACAAAAAAGCAATCATGAAAAGTAGAAATTTGCCGAAAAACTTTGTTTCTGGCAAAATTGAAAATCAAATTAAAAAAAAAAAAAAAACATGTATCGATTTATCGATATTTTATCGATATTTTTTTTTATGTAACGATATAGTATCGATATTTATTTTAATCGATATTTCCGACCTCTAATACACCCTCTTTGAATTTTGTCTTGATGATTCAGTGGAATTTTTTTTTTCTGAGATATTTCAGTTCTGGACGAATGAACTATCTTCAGCTAATGACATGATTTACTAGACTGGATAACTAAAAAAACTAGTTTATCATATAGTACATTAAAAAAACATACTAGTAAGCTAGATGGTTGACATATGCTTTTAAAGTTGAAGAATATTTTTAATGAAATTAATATTAAATAAATAAAAATGAAATATCATTAAAACAAATAATATAATAAATAAAATATTAAAACAAGTAATATAATTAATAAAATAATGAATTGTTAAAACAAATAGTATAATTAATAAATTGACGACATAATAAAACAAATAATTATATATTTAATTTAATATTAGTTAAATAATAAAACTATTAATATACTAAGAAAATTAAGTTAATACTAGGGGTATGGAACATTGCACAATTTTCAATTACAATATAACATTGGTGCGTGGATTTGTGTCCTTTACCATTTTTATATTTTCATTATTCATTTAGAAAAATTGACAGTTTGGTGATATTTTTTGCGATAATTCTTTTATAGGTCTTTAAAAATAATAATAATAATAAAAATAATAATAAACACTCTACCAAAATTATGATTTTAGCGGTATACTTTTCAATAAATCTTGGCTGACCAAACGGCATAGTGGTTATCGTGCTAGCTTCTAGACCGCGAGGTTACGTGTTCGAGTCCCGTGTTAGGCATGGGTGTTTGTAAATGTATGTTGGCTTGTCTAATGACGAATGTCTCGGCGCATTATAGCCCTCGTGTTGCTGACGGCGCCAGATAATCTGAAAACAACCAACCAATAAATCTTGTATTATCCTTTCTTATAAATAAAACTGTGGAGAGAAGAAAAAACTATCGTTGATGAGTATTCTCAAAGAAAGAGAACTCTGTGTTAAAGGCATTCGTTTTTCAACTTTTTAAAGCCATTCAAGCATTTTTATGGGAGTGAGGATGTTTAGAACACCCTAAGAGGCATTACCACAGCGATTTTGAACAAAATCGTTGGAGCCGTTTTTTTAGCAATTACAAAAAAAACACGATTTTTTCAATGGCAGCTACCTTATGCGTATGCGCGATTTGGACGAAAACCTAATGGTAGGTCCTTATGCCCTCGCCAACCTGCACACCAAATTTGAACATCATAGGTGAATTTGTTTGGGCGTTATGCTGACCACGTACACAAATACAGACAGACAGATATTGAGTAATTGAAAGTAAAAAATTGTGAAGAGTAATAACATGTTTATCAAGCATAATAAATCCCCCACCTCCAAGTATCAATAGTATAAATATGTTCCTTATTAGTGCACTTTCCACCACCAAGAGAGTAAGATTGAAAGAGATAAATTTGTTTGTAAAGCTGTCCACTTATTTTTCAAGTGTTACATTTTCAGATGCTATATTATAATCACCAACCTGATGGCTGTGAGATTTAGCGCTCTGACCTCGAATGTCAAAGGTGCAGGGTTCGAATCCTAAGTTAGGAATGGCTGTTCGTTTGGTTGTTTTCAGATTATCTGGCGCCGTCAGCAACACGAGGGCTATAATGCGCCGAAACATTCGTCATTAGACAAGCCAACATACATTTACAAACACCCATGCCTAACACGGGACTCGAACCCGCAACCTCTCGCGGGGTCTAGAAGCTAGCAGGCTAACCACTATACCGTTTGGTCGGTAAGTCGTTATGGTTCAGAATCTACGTTAAGCTAAAAATCCCGACCTGATTATTCGTTATTGTGCACAGAAATAGGTCGTTGAGCGTACAAACAAACAAACCTATATTATAATCTAATATTATAATTTAACATATCACACCCTTATTCCAATAGTGACATAATTAAAGATAATTTTCATTTTTGAGTTAAAGCACAAACAGAACTAAATTCCGCATGAACTTGAATCTGGAAAAACAACATAAATCAGTTTTAACTCGACTTGTAAAAAAAATATTGTGTCGTT
Source organism: Linyphia triangularis (assembly GCA_963978545.1). Taxonomy (NCBI): domain Eukaryota; kingdom Metazoa; phylum Arthropoda; class Arachnida; order Araneae; family Linyphiidae; genus Linyphia; species Linyphia triangularis. The sequence continues at coordinate 14,176,462 of OZ021722.1, read as the reverse complement.
CAACCACCTTCTAATACACTCAGTCAGTGATTCTGCACTTACAAGGGGACCTTACGGTCTCGGAAATTCAGATCGGGATGAGACTCGGTAGATTAGTAGTATACCTTAAGGATATTCACACAGTAAAGCAATAAAGCGCACTAGCCAGAAAATTCCGAGAAAACAGGCTCTAAAGTGTTATTATACACAGCTTATATACTAGTAGAGATTTTTGCTCTGCAGCTCCCGCTGGCTAAGTGTTCAGCGTGCTGGGTTCCCGTACGGGCGATCCGGGTTCGATACCTCGTGTTGTATTTTTTTTTTTAAATTTATAAAGTCAATCTATAAAGTGGGTTGGGTAGGGGTAGAACAATTGTTCGATAAGTACGGTTAGGGTTTTGATTATTTGTGACTTCCTGCTTATGTACAATAGGACAACAATCCTACTCTTCCTTATAGAAACTGGTTCTTCATGTTTATTGCGAAAATCATTTATTTCTCAACAGCTTATAATATTTCAAAATTTATAATCACTTGTTTGTGTGAATAGCAAATAGAGTTTTATTGTACCTTCATTAAACACATTACGTATTTAAAAATAAAATATTATCTTTAATTCAAATTTCAATTAGCTGTAACAGTTACTTTATAAGTGGAAGAAAGAAAAAAAAGAAAAGAAAAAAAAAAGAAGAAAAAAAAATAATCTCACGAGGTATCGAACCCAGATCGCCCGTACGGGAACCTAGCACGCTGGCCACTTAGCCAACGGGAGTTGCAGAGCAAAAATCTCTACTAGTATATAAGCTGCGCCTAACACTTTGGAGTCTGTTTTCTCGGAATCTTCTGGCTAGTGCACTTTATTGCTTTACTGTGGGGATACCCTTAAGGTATACTACCAATCTGCCGAGTATCATCCCGATCTGAATTTCCGAGACAGTAAGGTCCCCTTGTTAAACTTAAATTAAAACTCAAATTTGACTCAAAACTAAGAATCTTGAGTTGCCTCAGTTTTACAGCAATATGCGACTTAACATTCACCTATCATCGGCACGTTCAAAATTAAAGAGTTATTTCTGAGAGATCGTCAAACGCGATAACACGCTACACACTTATCACCGAGCAAATTCGTATCTGGCATAAGCACGTCTTAAATTTGTTCCCCCCTCACCTTCGTGGCATTTTGTCAAAAAAGTTTTGCCGCCTTAATCAAGTTCGGTTCGGATGGGGTCACTCACTCATTGACTTCTTCGGCAACTCTTATCACAAACCATGTATATATTTCGATGACATGATGAATAATAACAATTTCCCGGAGAATCTATCAATTTACGTTATTAGGAGTGAGATTTCAGATCTGGAGCGTCCGTTGTTTACTTTCGAGCCTCTTCTGAAGCCAATTCGTCAAAGAGTTTTCCGCCACTCTAATTGGATATTTGTAGAAAGGAGTTGCGAGTATTTTACGCAGCTGTTGCGATAACCCTTTCTGGCCAAATGTGGGTGCATCCTTTGCACCTTCAATGCATCTTTCACCGACGGTGCTCAAGGAAACTTCAAAGGAAAAACCTCCCGCGATTGCAGCTGTAATTTCATGTCTGGTACATCCAAATCATCAGTCCTCCACACACTTTTGTTCTTTGCCGAAAACTTCCGAGGAAAATGTATAATAAAGAAATGCTCTGTCAGAGTTCTTTTGAGAAGAAATCCTAGTAAGAATCATTCCTTATACTCGCGAGGTTGCTGGTTCGAGTCCCGTGTTAGGCATGGGTGTTTGTGAATGTATGTTGGCTTGTCTAATGACGAATGTTTCGGCGCATTATAGTCCTCGTGTTACTGACGGCTCCAGATAATCTGGAAACTACCAACCTTATACTCGCTTTGGTACAGTTAGCCAAAAAAAAAAAAAAAAAATCCGAATAATGCTAATATCTTCGGTTCTAATTATCGTAAAATCATGCGATTTGCGCAAAAATGTTTAGTTTATGATTTTTATATGTCTGGTGCAAATTTTTTTTCTTACGGGGCTGTATACTAAATAAATGTAACTCTATCTTTAAAAATTTCAATACGAACCCTTATTTTTCTATGTTTTCATTCAATTTAGAATATCTCGTTTACCCTAGATACCAAATTTCAGTTCATTATGTTGAGAAACATGTCACTTTTAAGCGAAAATGTTTTGGTCA